>JAQFZE010003576.1:0-12372 GCA_034695245.1 Dicyrtomina saundersi | reverse complement strand
TTGGTGATTAATTTCAGGCTGAAGATAAGGACAGTGGAACCTTGCGCGATATCGCTTATGAACTCGAGTCAGAAAACCCGCTTGCTAGATCGTATTTCACAATCGATTCAAGGTCGGGAATCGTGTCCAACACCAGAACTATAGATGACATTTCACCTTCTCTGCTTCCTTTCAAACTCTCCGTCATCGCCAGAGACAACCCAAATGGAAATTCGCAGGGTTCTCAAGTTCCACTGATTGTAAGTTGAAATTTATTTTATTAAACTTCGCACATCATTTTCAGAAAATATGCTACATTTCAAAATTTAATTATTTTAATTGTACCCCATTTAGCTCAACGTTATAAACGAGCCACACAGAATGGTTCTGGTAATTCAAGGCACAACTCCGGATAAAGTTAAACACAAAGAAACTGATATTCTAGATATTTTGCAAGACACATCAAATTTAATTATTGGAATCGAGAAAATCACAGCGCACCGTTATTTATCAGAAAATGGTACCCTCGAGTCAGACGCCACTGCTACTGATGTTTGGTTTTATGCTGTAGATCCAATTAGTGATTATATTCTAGACAGGGAGCATCCTAAAGTTGCAGAGTAAGAGAAATATTTGAATCAGTTTTTCTGAACGAATTTTAATTGACACTAGGTTGGAATGCACAAGTATGTTTGCTAATGTATTAAGGAAGTTTAAACAATAGTGCATTCTTTGACAGAACAATAATGAGCCGGGAAGGGTCAAAAACTATTTCCTATTACGTATCCAGCTCCTTGGGAGTAAGAGCAACGGAAGTGAGAAAACCTATTACAAGAGCTCCTCTTCCACCTGCTCCAGTTGGGCCTCTAGAAAATGATCATCAGTGGGCTGCCTTCCCTGCAGCCTTAGTAGCATTGGCTGGCTTGATTTTTATTGTGGGAGTGGGAGGTATTTGCTTTATTTGTTACAAATGGTCCCGATACACAGCGTACAAAAATCAAGTTCAGCGAATAGTTGTCTCTCCTCGTTATGAACCGGTTTACATGGAGCATAGTCCAAGCTTGAAAGAATACGAAACTCAGGTAAGTATCAAATCCGATTGTCTGTAAATTCCCTGTGATACTAAATCAACCGGCTCATGAAGTTTATTCCTGTTGTTTCTCAAGGTTTTGCAAATGAGAGTCAACGGTGAGGAACCAGAGATTGATGACTCAGATTTACAAGTTGACTTAAATTTGAGTCGAAATCATGTGTACAATATTGAATCAGCTGCCAATTATCTCACCAAAGATAGCATATTAGGTAAACCAGCCCATTCGTTTCTATTTTATGGAATTGTGGAGCTATTAAACTAACTGGAATGCAGCTTAACTTTTTGGATTTCTTTTTCAGGAAGGAATAGTCCCAGTTGCCATACAGAAGCCACCACAAGAGCCGCCAGTGATTTTAACTATCAAACAGATATAGCATCCGCTTCAAAAACTCCGATTCTAAAAACATTCCAACATCATGTAGTTGCTGTGGAAAAAGCAGATCCCTCAAGAACAAATCCAATTTATGAGAGGTACTAGTTAACGCTTCCTCTAGTCAAAGATCTGAAAATGGTGACGTCACTTTATTGTAATGTTTTTCACAGATCAGACGATGAAGATGGTGTAGTTAGCATCAGTTCTCACACAAACGAAAATGTACACTTTAAAGAGAAGAGGGAATACCACCACAACATTCACAGCAACAAAACTACCGAACTTTGAAAGCAACAATTTAGTCATGCCATCATTTAATACAATATGTGTCATTATCTTTCCATTATAGCTTGTGAACCAGTCGGCTAATATTACAATGTTCTGTTTACATTCTAAGTATTAGCTTCTAGAACTTTTTCTATTTTTAATGAGAGTGTGATGTTTGTTTTGTATTTAGCCTACTACAGTTAAAAATGTGTTTATATATTGTCTATTGCATCTATTATTATTAGGGTATTGTGTAATAAAGTTTAGGTAGGTACAGATTAATTAAACGTTTTTAGGTAACCTGGATAATTTAAGGAAAAGCTTTTTAAATAAAATGTTATGCGTACAAAAACAAACGTTTATAAGTATACCAGTGCTATTTTCATGTATTTATTTGCACAAGCGTATTTAATGATTATATAGGAATCACTCAGCGATTGCGGGCCGATGAATATTTTATTTTTCCTAAGGATCGATATTAGGCCTAAAAAGTTCTTATCAACCGCAACTGACCGGAAGACCTGATAAAAATATAACATCCGTATAGTAATTTGCTCATTTTAACAATCTACAGTATATCAGCTTATATGGGCTTTCCAATTTTCCATTCAGCCCATCATTGCGTTAGTGTTAAATTCCCTAAATTCTTGCGTCTTTCGGTGATATCTCTTAAAATATGCTTTATTGATCTACGTGTCCAGTCTTATTTTATTGGGATCATGGATAATGCATTATTTGTTGTATGTAATGAAGTAGCATAAATATATGCATGAAATTAATATCTGTCACTCCAAAAAAAGTTGGTCGTCATGCAGTGTATAGGTATAATTATCGTTGTATTTTAGCTGCCATTTAGGATTCCACTACGTCCCATGTTTCAATGAATCTCAGTCATGCAATACCTTACAGGTTTCTTTATAAGTAGCAACTTTTATGAGTTGGGAATGAAAGATTCCCTCGTTCCACAAACATTACAGTTACAGTTCCACATGGACTACCCGAACTACCGGACCTGGTTTCTTCATGGTTTGAGTTTCCTGGAGGCTCGATTCTTACATGGAAGTTTTTATTGTGCATAACGATTGTATTGTTTTAAAATAGTTTTGCGAGTTCAGTTTTTTACATTTAAGTGTAAGACACGATATTTTGAATCTTTCAAATATTAGGTATATTAATTTAGTGTTTAGTCCTCAAATCAACCCGATATCCACACTAAGTAGGTTTAAAGCTTAAAGTATAAATGCAATCCTGTTCCTGGAAGGATCATTCTAGGCCTCCGTAACCCAACTAAACCGTATAGGACCACAAAAACGAAAAATGTTATCGTGTAAACTGCAGACGTTATTGTATCTAACCTGAAGGCATTCGACGGAATTCGACCCAACATGGAAACCAAACAAGTAAATGTCTCACAGCATAAATACTTTCCTCCGCAAGAAATATTTACAAAAGCTTTAAGATTAAGTGATTTGGTCCAGATGGGTGTACCAGAATATACGCCATTAACAACGGACATGCTAATACGTGTAATGCTCGATATATCAAAACATCCCACAAACGAGCATATTTGTCTACTCTTCACACTGCCCTACTGGCATCAAGAATTCTGTCCATATAAATTAAAGTTCGTCTCTATAGTTTGTTTAACGTACTATAATTATTATTACATCATGAAAATTATTATTCTACCGTTTATCAATTTTATGCATGATAAAATATCTACTTAAAAATGGAGTTTCAGTACGAAGCTAAATTGAGCTTAATATGTTATGTGGAAATAGAATTGTACGTCCTAAAGATATCAACGATAGGGACTTTTTCACCGTAAGCAAGCATGGGTGGCTTTTCTTTACTGAAGAATGCACAGAGTATACGTCTATGGCCGAATTCCATAGAGAGTTAATTTTATTTAATCGAATTAAGAATGTAAGAAATATTTGAATTGAATATACAGCGTGCAATAATTAAAAAAACGGATACTGTTTACGTTTGTTAAATTAAAATCCATCAAATAAAACGGCTTGTTGGTACCTGTACCCTAACGTCTGTATTTTGCAGATCAAATTTTTTAAGCAATTTCGCCTCCTCAAGCATTTAGCATGGTGGAGGGTCGGTATCCGGCGTAGAAAATTTCAAGAGACGAAACGAATCCTTGAGAAAATACTACTAGTTACCAAGCAATCATTATATTCTCTGATGATTCAGCTGTATAAAATGTATGACATGGTGAGGCATCTAATTAATTCAGTTCCTACTTACTTATTACATAATATACACATCTTACAGATATAATTATTCTTCTCGGTTTTCGTCTTTTGTATTTCGGTGTTTGTTCGATCAATCCATAGTTCAAATTCCTCTGTCCTAGGTTTATACTATAGAATTTCTAAGTATGAAATCCAATTATACGTGTGAATTCGAAGAATTTCTGGCTGAACAACAAAATCGAACTGCAGAAATTTCAATTATGTTAAGGCATTTCGAAACATGTACGGCTCACATGCTTTTAGCAACGTGCCAGGTCTGGCTGTCTCAATGTAAAACTGAAACAACAGATCACTCTGATTATGGTAATTTAATTAGATTTATATCACTTTAATCAAATTAACTTGATCAACGCTTCCGTGATTAGTGCGTATAGTTCTATATGTCTATCTAACGCAAGTCTACAAGTATTTAGGTAATGCAGATCTTGCTCGGCTATGCAAGTAAGTCTACGTTGCTGAATGTGTACCACAATATTTCTTATACCTAAATATAAATTCATTCATTCATTCAAATCTTTCTCAGGATAAATTGTAGGAAACATTATTACGATCCATGCATTATTAGGTTTATTTATCTTGTCGACTACCATAACCGAAATATGTACAGCTGTTTGTATAAAAATGCAATGCTGAACCTCCTATGGGAAATCGAGAACAGGGTTTGGGGCACTGAGAGAACGTTTTTTCCTTTGCCAATGCGATTGAAAACCATGTGCGAAAATTGTGGATCAGCAAAGGTACCAAATTAATGATTGAATCAGTACTTGTTGATACCTAGGTAATACACTTTATGTAAATTTTTACGTAGTACTAACATAAAGTGATTTATAAATTAAAGGTCAATGATGTAAAGTCCGAAAGTTGGAAACGCCCATTTTTTATAATGTCATTGAAGGGGACTCAATCCCAAATTGTTTACATGCCATCGTTAAAAACAGTGACCAACGGCTTTAAGCGATTGACATCTGGCTGGGAGGGAATTATTTTGCAGTATCCGAACAAAATGACCCACAAGATTTTGAAGCGATATATGCCGTAAAATCATTTTAAATACAACTTTAGAGCCAAATGCAATGGATTCAATAATATTAATAGATACTCTGATTGATTAAATTACAAATTATATTTTATTATATTAAATACATCATTCTTGTTATGTTTACATAATGAAATTTTTTTAAAATCCAATTTGCACAAACAAAAGCCTAACTAAATCTGGAACAAATGTGCTGATTCATATCGCTTCAGATCCTGACATAATGCAAATTCAAGAGTTCATTGATATTTTGCTTAAAAGAGGATTAAAAACGTACGATAGATACACGGGTACTTTCGACGAAATTCGATCTTTCTATATGCGTTACGAAGCTATTTCAACTACAGGATTTAAAAGCCTGGAAGGTAAAAGCATTGTTTAAAATATATCACTTATTTCAATATGAATTTATTACTCACTGCCAGAGTGAAACTTCATCATCGTAGCATATTATACGATCTAATAAATCATTAATTGTAATGTGAATCAGAAACAAGAAATTTCAAAATTCAATTTGACCGATTCAAGCTCTTTTACAACGTGTCACTAAAACTAGAAGAACATCAAGTAAATGGGATTTCCTGTCTTAGTTTGAAATACCTTAGGGAAAAAATACACAAAACATTGAAAGACAGTTTGAAAATGTTGACAGTACCACATCCGACGGGAGGAGAGATCCTTGTGAATGAGCTCAAATCTAACATAAAGAATGAAATTAGAGCTTTTTCTTTGGCCCAAATATCACGATTCAATCGTAGTTGAAACGAAAGCCCAATTAGTGTAAGTAATTCACAATTTAAAATTATGCTTGGTTGACTTGGATCAATAAAGTTCCGCCGAAGAACAACAACGACTCTCTCATTATATACTCCCAAATTCCCAACTGATCTTACTTACGTATACGTACTAACCCTTTCTCAACTGGCCCGAAATAATTACATTCACCCTCAATGGGAACGTAAATTTTACTGTTATTAGAGCTCGGGGAGATCTACCCTTCTTTCAAAATAGACTACTAGGGTATGGTGAACTATGGTGTCATTATATAGTGTGAGAGGGAAGTGGGAAGCGAAAAACATTACAGATTACTTACAGACTAAATGAAAATTGGAAATAGTTCAAGAAACTCCTCAAATTGATATTCTTCTAATTATATTAAATGTTAGAATAATGTGAATTGTAAAGTAAATATTTAATGTTCGGTTTCTCCTATTACCATCTCTGCGGTCTCAAGCTCCCAAATGTTTATATTATTACTTTACTACTCAATCAAGTACTCACAATACAATCCGTCATTCTCTATAACCAAATAGTAAGTAGTAGTATGCTTTTAATAATAAGTATAATAAACATACATAATTAATTACATACTAGCTACATTACTTTACTTTTAGGTGGTTCATTAAATCCTACTCTGAAACTATTGAACTCTTTCTTGTACCCATCGCATTTTATTCATCGTAAAACACTCACTGAAAAAGTGTAAAACTTATTTTATAGGGTATAGCAGGCTAACATTGTAAAATACCTAAAAAAAGAAAACCTTAAACCTTTTATGTTTATACTTGATTGATACTATATACAATTTAACATTAAAAAGAAAACTGCATTAGGCTTAGTATACTTTAGGTACTTCGTTCCGATAAATTGATGCACCATTGCATTTTTACCAAAAGAGGTTAACCGCAAATGCACACTAATGCACAGTCAACAGTACAGAGTACAGTACCCCGGTTTCAGTTATTCAGGAACTCAGAAAAAAAACGAGTTTTTCTCAGAGTGCAGGGAAGCAGAGAGAAGTGTTACTTTTATTGTTAGTGCACATTGCATTGTCCTTGATTGGGACACAAAGTAGTCAGTCTTTTATGCAACTCTACTGCACTGACACTTTGTGTGACAAGCCTGAATCAACCGAGTTAAAGCATCAAAGCTTATTTGGTCTTTGGTATTCTTTTAGCCTGGCTGGTAGTGGCTAGGAAGCGTGCGTAAACTACGTAATGTATTTGGGGGGGAGTAGGAGTTCAAGCTGCCTCTCCTTTTACATTCCAAAAAAAGGGGGTAAGGGCTCAAAATTTCCTATTTTCGTACCACGTAGCTTATGCACATTTCAGTAGTAAGTTGCCTGGAGCAGTATACATACAGCTATGATAAAGTGGACAGCAGATATGCACGAAAAGACACAATGAGTTGAATTGTTCTTGTTCGCCTTGTTGTACTAAAATATTCGTGTCATGCGGAGGAATTTGAACTGAGCGCTTCCACGCAAACTCGAAAAGAAGGGAAATGGGGAAAAAAAGGACGACGAGATGCCGTTGTGCGTATGTGTTGTCGTGTAAATAAATGTACTGCGGAGTGCGAAGCGAAGCTAAACCGAGGAAGAAGAGGAGCTGAAGCCGACACTCCAGCCAACAACAGCAGAAGCATTCTCTGCTCGCTGTGTTCGCTCTCATGTTTTCCGTAGATATTTTTAGCAAAAAGGAAAGATACAATTTATTTTTCATTTGATAATAAATGAAATAAGTGAAGGTCTCAAATTAGGAATTTGCCCCTGCATTAAGTGTATTTAAGTAGAGAAGTGCCCTTCCTGACGTTGTGTCATTTTTGAAGAAGAATATTGGAACGGGAGCATCAGGCGCCATCAGATCAGCCTGCAGGAGCAAATCAGCCCAGTTTATATAAAATATAAAATAATTAAACATCAAAGGAGTAGTTTTAGAGATAAGCTCTAAATTTTAAGAATATAAAAATGAGTTTTAGCTACGGACGTCCACCTCCCAAAATTGAGGGCATGGTGTCTCTTAAAGTTGACAATTTGACGTATCGAACAACCCCTGATGACTTGAGGCGAGTTTTCGAGAAATACGGAGATGTAGGAGATGTCTACATTCCCAGAGATCGGTGGACTAGAGAGTCTAGAGGATTTGCTTTTGTAAGGTAAGGATTTCGAAGAATAAGCTTTATGTATAGTTGACTGCTAGGTAGCAATTTACGCTGTCAAAATGATATTATTGTAAGTAGTATTTAGTAAGTGAAAGTCCTTTATTAACAACAACTAAACTCATATGTTTACTATTTTTGATTTCGCCATTAGATTTTATGATCGGCGAGATGCAGAAGACGCAATGGAGTCTTTAGATGGTCGTGTGTTGGATGGACGAGAACTTCGAGTTCAAATGGCAAGGTAACTAATTGGCGAATTGGCTAAAGATAACATGTTGGTTGTCCGATTTTGAATTTTAAACTTACGTTGTTGTTCACTGTCTGGCTGGAGATTTTCACTCTGTCCTGTCTTATCCAATCAGTTGGGAAAGTTGCAGCCACACGATTAGCAATTAAAAGCTGCTGGCTCCACGATCAATCGTGCTCGGCAATCGTACAATATTTTTTACCCTCATTTTTCGGGTTTCGGGCATCGTAGGCTCTCCGTTATGTATTGCAGTTATCTCTTAGCGCCGATTAAATTCATTAAATTTGGAATGGTTATATGCTATGCGAATGTGTTGCCGATACCTTTTCAAGATTTTAATATCGGTGTCAAGTAGGCTTCCCTTTCCATGCGATGTTTTAGGCATTGTTGCATTGTTTCCAATCTGAGCATGTTTCATGGTTTGCACGGTCAATTGTTCAGTTAGTCGATGAAGCTATAACAGGTACATAAAGTTAAAAGTGATTCCAATCTTAGAAGAGAAAATATTTGAGGGCACCTTCAATCGGTGTACTCTCATTAATATCTCATCTAAAACAAAATTAATTTAAAAAGAAAGTAATCAGTTCTTATATTTCTTAAGAATTATCTAACTTTATTTTTGTTTGTACCAGCTCATTTTACTACAGAACGTGGCACGCAGTACTATCACAGTGTGGTAGTATCAATATCAGTTTACCAGACTGGAATAGAGTTAGACGGGCGAACAGGGTTAGAATTGCTAAATTACGGTCCACAGAAATATCATTAATGTTCTCGAAATTGCTGATGCAGGTATGGTCGTCCTAACTCCCCACACAGGCGTAGCCGTTCACGAAGATCTAGGTCCGGTTCTCGCCGTCGTCGACGATCTCGTTCTAATTCTGGGGGCGGGGGCGGCGGTGGTGGTGGTGGTGCCGGTGGCGGTGGAGGAGGCCGTGAACGTGAGCGAAGGCGGAAATCTAAATCGAAGTCCCGGTCGGGCTCAAGATCACGCCGGGATCGGTCTGCTTCTCGTGGACGTAAGAGCCGTTCACGCTCTAGGCAAGAATCCCGAGAGCGAGACAGTAAGTCTCCCCCTCCAAGACGTCGTTCAAGGTAATATTTAAGTTATAAACCCCAGTATTTTATTACGTAACTACGATTGTTTGTAATAATTGCATCTTTGTATTTAGCTAGGCGAGTAATTTTTTATTTGTGATTATTAATTTTAGGAGCCTATCGAAAGGAAAGGAAGGATCTGTGGGACGCGATCCAGCACGTGAAAGATCACGATCTAGGTCACGATCGCGATCACCAACCCGCTCCCGGTCTCGTTCTAACTAAATTCAGTGCGGCTGAGCACTGGTGAAGGACACATAAACTTCCTCATTCATCTTCCTTTATCCATGCTGGGAACTTTCTTAATATTTTCCTAGATAATTCCCTCTTTTCTTAACCATATTTTGTTGGCATCTGGTAGTTTTCCTTGTTTGTGCGTATTTGTTGAGTTAAGAAGATAATGCAAGAGAAAACTACAGTGGAATTGAATTATCCGGGCTTGAGGACTCCACGTAGCTAACCTATTGATATCTGTGTCCTATGAGTAAGTTGTTTAGTTTTGGTCGTTAATATCAAGTTAAGTTTAAAATTTTACAAACTTCACATTGTCTATTATTACATCTGTTCTGTACTCAAAATTCTATAAACTTTTTCATTGATACAAACTTCTATTGAAATGGAATTGCATAATAAGTAGACACCTGAAATATGTTAATTTTTATTTATATATTATTACAATGCATTATTATAGAATCCTCAATTAAATAGATTTGTAAGTAACAGTTTAGGTAGTATTATGATTGCCTCAGAAGTAATTATCTAACTCTATTATTTTTGTCAGTTTTTGAAAAGCCAGATGAAAAATATACAGTCACTTAAGTGAGCTGGAGTGTGCTTGTTTATGAAAATATACACTTGGCTCTGTATTGCTAAAAGAGCGATTTTTTTACTTTAAAGATAGTGACTATTAATAATATTGCCTACAGTAAATTTTTGTTTATCAAGTAGCTAGTTGTTGTGATTGTGTGATTGTTTCCTTGTGTAGATTTAAACATGTTAGAGGAAGGAAAAATCCGCAAACTTTTTTGCACTCCGTTTTTCCTTAACAGACAAGTGTATGTATATTAATTGGATTATAGTGATGCATGTTCAAAAAAATATTGCTCTCCTTTTGAAAATGAATGAGGTAAAAGTCGCGATTATAAGTAAAGGTAGCAAGGTTTTGATTTAC
Source organism: Dicyrtomina saundersi (assembly GCA_034695245.1). Taxonomy (NCBI): domain Eukaryota; kingdom Metazoa; phylum Arthropoda; class Collembola; order Symphypleona; family Dicyrtomidae; genus Dicyrtomina; species Dicyrtomina saundersi. Next base: position 1,901 of record JAQFZE010003576.1, on the reverse strand, counting down.
ATTAATATTGTTCTGGGTTTTCAATTCAACATGAGCCCCAATAAAGAGTAAACTGAGAATTGGTTGTTGGTTATAATGTTCAGATGCAGCAGTAATGCAGTTATTTGCTGTGCTGTTGCTGTATGCTGTTGTTGGTGGGGTTGGTGATGATGATCCGTGTGTGGTGCGTTGCTGTCAGTCGCTATCGTACAATGCTGTGCTGTCTCTGAGACAAGGAATGGGTAAATAAGATAAAGAATTATCGCATTTCCAATTGGGTGGGGAGTATGGAGTATTCAAGGACGTAAATTGAAGTCATGACGAAAGAATAAAAACATTAGTTATTTAGAGTTGCCTCCGAAAATGCAGAATTTAGGTAAGCAGAGAATCAAAGCCCAGGTTGAGGGGATTGCGGGGGTTAATTTCTGTTTTTCCATGACAACCCGAATTGTTCCTGTTTTGGAGGATCTCTTCGGTGCGGAGTTCTATAAAACTATTCCAGCATTCGTTCTTCCAAATTGAACGGGTATGCTCAATTATTATTTTAGCCTTTCATCATTTGCTGAGTCAGTCACCCCCATCGAAATAATTAGATTCAATTCAATACACGCTAAAATAGGTTCGTTATAAACAATTAAGTGTATTTCAAAGCACCATTTATTTTTTTAGTTGTTGCAAAATATTTTCCTTCAGTCAGTTTTTTTTAGAATTTACGATTTTGATACAAACATCGAGTCAGTTTCAGCAAGTATAAAATTTTGCTTGCCTTTTTTGTCCTGTGCATTTTTATTTAAAAAGAGATTATATTCAGTATGATTTTCACAGTAAGCAAATTAAATAATTTGATTGAATGTATTGATTTATTCATGATTGAACGAGTCGAGTTACGAGAGCTTTGTTATCGCGCTCGTTCGTTGGAGTGGAGTGGTGACGAAAGGCGAATAGCTGTCGTCAATTGCCGGTTCGGGTGTTTCATGGCTGCTCAAGTTTTTGTCTTGGTGGGTTCGTGTTGCATTCAGTTGGCAAGGTGTAAAGAAATCTTAATCCCTCACGTCAGATATGCGGTAGCGGTGTCGAACAAGTAAGTTTAAAGCTTGACCACAAAAAGAAAAATCGATACATTTGAGTAGCATCATACATTTTGGAAAACCAACCGATGCCTTGTTGTCCGTGAAGACTAAAGACTGAGAAGGCTGTTAAGTATAACCTCAACTAAAAATTATTACAATAACTAGTATTGTGACCTGTCTCCACATGGAAAGGTGTTTTGAGGGAGAAGGGCTTGTCGCAGGTGATGGGGTCGGAATAACAATAATTAGCTTCCTGTTGGCAACACTGCGGCACTTCATTCAATACACAAATGGTTGTTTAACTTATCTAACTTATTTCCGTGATTTTCTTTGCTTATATTATGATTTTTCCATTTGGTATCTCAAATGTTCTTTTTAGCCTCAAACGGTTGTACGTGCATTCTGTGTAATATTTCATTCCATAGTATGTAATTACCGTCAAACGTACTGGTACATGAAACTGAACGGGGGGTGGTGATTATTTTAATACGTCATCAGATTGACATGGAGTCTCAGCAACTGGCGAATGTGATTGACGAGTACGACAGCGACACAGTACGAGTATTTAATCCCATCATCAACATCACTTCGACTGCATCGCTGTCAAAAATCTGGTATATGAACCAATCACCAAGATTTGAAATAGCAACAACAAAAATATTAACAGGTTTGATGACAAAACTGTATATGAATCTTTTAGTTTAGAGAAATATAACTGAAATACGCTTTTGTGAGGCTTATGTTTCTGGTGTAGATTTGTAATTCAGGTTACGTAATTGTGTATTCAGTAGATATTCTCTGGAAAATGTAACAAAGCTCATTCATAATTCAAAGCGACGAGATAACTTTAAC
>JAQFZE010003575.1:0-12372 GCA_034695245.1 Dicyrtomina saundersi | reverse complement strand
GTGATTCAAGTCAGACGGAAAGTTCGATAAAAGTTCATGGGTTTCATTTATGCCGCCGGTTGCGCAATCTTTGAACTGAGTCATCGATCAGCCGTCAAACCTAAAGATAAAATTAATTAAACACTCTGAAACGCACTGACTTGTAATTAGTGGATATTTTTAATATCTGATTAATTTGAAAGATAAATCCACTTTGTTTGTCAATGTTTAAGGTTACTATATATCATCAAAACTGCTTAAGTTATGTGCAGTGTGTAATTCTGCATACACTTTTTTGCCATTACGTATAATATTAAACGTATTTACTTAAAATGGAAATGTCCCGAATTCTTTCTTTTATGACCATGTGTTTAAAGTCAAAATCGGTGTCGTGTAAATCAGGGTGTTGCATGTTACGTCATTTTCTCGTGGGTAATTTAAAGTCATATATATTCAAGGCAAATTTGTCCCACAGGTTTCATAATTTGGTATAATTGCATTTTCCAACAACTAGATTCCTTTGCTGAAGAAATGCGGAATTTGTAATATAATTAAAGTATACCCTGGCAGTGCAAAATGTACTAATTTAGCGTTTGTGCTTATGTAAAGTTTATTCACATTTGAATCTTGTATAATTTAACAGTTTTCATTTAACGTGCTAACCAGCTGATAAATCAAACTTTTCTTTCTGTTTCTAAATTATTTTTTCTAAATCATCTTTAATATGTGTTGTTTCGCATACTCGTGTACGTTTAAAACCTTAAATTTTATTTGAATGAATGCTGAAGACAAAATGTATTGTATTAGATTAATTACAATTATTACAGTTGAGTATTTGGTGTCATTCGCTATATTTTTGGTTTTATATTAAATAATATTTAAAGGTCACTTTTTATTTCACTGGTTTTCAACTTTTGAACAGGAAAATGCGACAGACACTGATTCTTGCCGCTGGTCTAGTCACCCTCTCCTGCTTTTGCCCTTTGCCTCCTGTTCAAGGAACTACGGATAAACTTATTCTTTGGAATGATATTGATTTTTAAAGGCCGAGCAGAGATGTTCATTTAGACGATCTTGACGGGGCTGCAGAATGCACTGACTTCCCTACAGCTTTTAGAAATTCAGCCTCGCCCACAAACTGTTCCAGGGTCTGTCCTGCAGAGGTGCGTCAAAGTGTTTGCAACCAAATCAAGAACCCAGCTGCCTTCTCTTGAACCTGGCTACTTGCAAACTAAACGAAAGCATCAACTGGAATCACGAAGCTAATTCTGCCCGCATCTCCAAATCTCAAGCTTGATCATCGTCATAAGAAAGGTCCTAATAGTGTCCTACTATTTGCTTCATGAAAATATAAAATGTGTTCTAATTACATATCGTCGGTAAAAAAACATTCTGTCGCAAGTCCATTTAATTGGTAGCTGCTGTCGAGGTCGCTTTCCCGTTGTCATTTGCATTAGGTGGGGGTGGTATGTTACTGTCTGTACTGTACTTATGACGTACACTTAGAGGTCGTCCACAAAAGACTTAACAAAAACTCCATTTCGAATAAATTTTGCGCTTTTCAAAAACATGTAAATAGAAGATTTTGCACTTGTCAAAAACATGTAAATATAACATTTTGCACTTTTCAAAAACATGGAAATGGAGCATTTTGCACTTCTCATAAAGTGTTTTTGAAAAGCGCAAAATGTTCTGGAAATGGAAGTTTTATTACGTCTGTTGTGGGCGACCCCCAAATGTACGTCATACGTACAACACAGTCAGTATCCTTACCTAATTTTTGGACGACCCCTAAGTTTACATTATGTGTACAACACAGCAACAAACCATCCCCACCTTATAAAAATTACAACGCGGAAGCGACGTTGACTGCAGCTACCAATTCAATGGCCTTGCGACAGAATTAATTGAAGAATCGTATGGACTTGCAACAAAATGGTTTTAGTTGTGCACTGGACTCACGACAAAATGACTCTTCACTGACGATGTATGAAAGTAAGGACACTGCTAATTGAAATAAATTTAAAAGACACTCATTCAGCATTGTTCGTACATAGTATGCAACTGTTTTGAATGGAATAAAAATTGAAAGTAGTGACAACGAATTCATATAATACGTAATGATTTTTTAATTTTTATACGATCTTCAAATTACAAATTATTATCGTAGTGTGAAAATTGTATACAGCAGTTGCTCTTGGAAATACCCAAGTCGATACTTAATTAAATCTTCATCCTCTGGCCCAGTCAGTGGGTGTTAAGGAACTGGAAATGAGAAAGTGTGAGCTTGAAAGATGCGTTTAGCATTTTTTTGCGGACGCTGCCATATCGTTCCAGGTGGAGGCGACTCCCGTGAAGCGGCACGTGCCAAGATTGGAGTGGATGCATCCCTTCGGCGTCTTCTGCTTTGGCATGAGGTCGATGGACTCGTTTGCGCAGAAAGGATCCAGAAAGAGCCGAATGCAGCCCCCGTGCGTGTTGATGGAGGAGATGGCGTGGGACCACTCCCCAAAGAAATTCACGCAGCCTTTGGACACACTGAAATCTTTCTTGTCCCCCTTCATATTAATTTCTTTCCAGACGGTGAAGGACTGAGCCTCTACTTCCACACAACTTCCAATCACAAGCAGAACAGCGCCAAGAACGACCACCCCCATTTCGTATCCCATCTTCGCCAACATAAAATTCTGTAAAGTTCAACAGAAATCCGTGCTTTAGGAATATTTTAATTCCAACAATAATTTCACTCCGGTACTTACGCCAATAATGAAATGCTACAGAATGGGGTGAATTGATTTAATTTCGTGTGTTTTAAAAGAAGATTAAGTGTAACCTGTATGAAGGAGACTAAAAGGGTGAACCCAAAATTGACAAGGCAGGTGTCTAACAGCAACAGAGTTGACCAATTTCAAAAGCCTCGTCAGTTTTTGCCAACTGGAATTATCCCTGCTTTTGTGTGTAATTGTGATCGTATTTTAGAACCACTTGTCGTAATGTGCTAAGCATACTCAACTAATTTATTACAAAAACTGCGCTAATAAAATTTTGTATAAGTAGGGCGAGTGTTATTTTATCATTACTTTTTATTAGTTTCCTGTACTTCGGGAATTTGGCATGTTAAGTGATGTACAGTCCAACTTCCTGTCAATTGAGTAGTTTTAATAAATTCTACTTTCAATTTATTTACGTCGCAAATTATTTAAATACGTCAGCTACGTGCACACTCATGATTAAAAATAGGTTGTCATATGACTTTTGTGCGATGACAGTATTTTGTGGCATATTTGCAACATCCGTTCCCTACTAATTAAAAGCAAAACAATCTTGAAAGCTGAGTATTCAATTTTTTAATAATTCTTGATTCTAATATTAGTTTTAATTAGTTTCCTGTGCCTGTTGTCTCAGCGGAAGTAGGGTGCATTAACCCCAATTTTGCAACAGAGGTTTTGAATTAGCACAACTTTAATTTGCCTACGCCAATGTGTCATTTTAATTTCCTACGTCGCCAAAAACTCGCTTTTGTTTTATATTTCTACATCCACCTCACAGTAATTAAATAATATAAGCTGCAGTTCGCAGAATTAAGATGAGTTCACTAAAGAGCCATCTAGTTAATTTATTTACAAATCGTATGTGAAGAACTAAAATGACCCATATCAATATTTAACTAAAAACAATATCCACTATCTTCAAAACTAATTACATATGTCTTGTAAGCGTTTATATTATAGAGTATTTTGCACTTTTCAAAAAGATGTTAAAACAAAATTCTACGCTTTTTAAAAACATGTAGGTAGAACATCTTGCATTGTTTAAAAACATGCAAATAGAACATTTTGCACTGTTTAAAAACATGCAAATAGAACATTTTGCACTGTTTAAATACATGCAAATAGAACATTTTCACTGTTCAAAAACATGCAATTAGAAAATTTGAAACTGTTTAAAAACATGCAAATAGAACATATTGCACTGTTTAAATACATGCAAATAGAACATTTTGCAGTGCTCTAAAACATAAGTAAGTAGGTAAGTAATTGCTTTATTGTCATAACCGCACAGCGAAATTACACTGATTTTCAGGAAAAGACATACATATATCTAGGAACTACAAACTACAAAATATAATTATACATAAATGTTGTCAATTAACATGCAAATATAACATTTTGCACTGTTCAAAAACATGCAATTAAAACATTTTGCATTGTTCAAACACATGCAAATAGAACAAATTACACTTTTCGAAAACTCTCAACTAACATTTTACGCATGTGTTAGATTTTTTTAATGCAAAAGCTCATTTTAATTGTAGCATAAATTGGATATGGGTCATTTTAGTTCCTTACAGACCAAGTGAGTGAATTTGCAAAAGAAGCTGCTAGATTCCAAGTCTGAATTTTGACTAATTAATAATTACATAGTACTACCAATGCTAAATATTTGACATGCCATACATGATGGATTTAATTGGAACACAATTTAGTAAAAGCAAATATGAAAATAAAAATTATTTTTGTCTACGTCACTGGGTGCAAATCCAATTCTAATTCCGAATGCATTTATTCAACATGACTTAGAATCAATAGTTATTATTAATCAGGAATATTGGTTTTTTCCATTTTATTTACTTAGCATTAAAATCACCCTTCTAGGATCGGGCTACCCAGTTGGAAATCTTCTACATAATTATGTACATAAAAATTCCCGCCGTATATTTTGTGTGCAATTTATGCGTAATCTGAACATAAATGTGTTATGTATAATCTTTTATAAAAAAATGCTACTAATCTGAACATAAAACATTGGGCATAACAGTGTATACATAATGTATTATGACAAAATTGTTATGGCAGAAGCCTTATGTATAATTTTTTATAACTAAACTATTACGCACAAATTTAAGGGCTTCAACCTAAGCTGACCTTTGACCTAGGTCAGCAGTCAAATTTTTGGGACGCCCATTTAACATTGCTAGGAATTGTTATAACTCGAAAAAATAGATTTATTGTTACAAATTACTAATTTTGTGACCTAATTTAAGTTTGACCTGTGACCTAGGTCACTCGAACAAGTCGGAAGGTAATAGTTATTCCCGTATTACTTACAAGGGAATGACGCGACATGCAACACTCAGATTTCAAAACGGCCTACCACAGCCGATTGGGCTCCTATTAAGTACTACAGATCTCAAATAACTCGAGTGCATTTTGCGTCGTTTGGTCACAGGTGCCCGCCAAAATTTGAAAAATTACCATGAAAATAGAAAACGACGTTTTTAAATGGCAATTAACATTGCATTTTTTTAGTGTCACAGGGGGGACCCTTCGCATTTTTTGAAAAATAACAGATATACAAACCTACTGAAATTAGTAACGGGGATTACATTGACAACGCCATAAATTATGTAAATCAAATTTCTTCGTAGCATTTAAAATTAAAATTTCCAAAAATGTAATTTGGATAAGGGATCGTCCATAAATGACGTCACGGGTAGAGTCATTAGGGTGTAAATCGATGCATATAACATCCTATGTTAAAAGTAGCCATTTACGCAATGATGAGGCTGCAGACAGGTAAGGCAGAAGGTTTTAATAGTTTCGATATTTCAGTGACATAATTTATGGACGTTTCCCTACTATTATAACTTATTGCAAGTATTATGTGAGCTATTAGCAATAAGTACAGGACGCAGAGTAGTGTATATGTGCTAATAATCCTTGAATGTCGAAGCGCGAAAATCATAATTTGACCATAAATCAGACCTCATTCACAGCTTTAATAACACTAATTAGTTGAAATTCGTTTCAAAATATATAAATTTGCATATAATCGCAGTTTGCAAAGAGGTGCTTCGTTTAGCTGTAGCTAAATATTGCTGAAAATTAAGTGACCGACCCGACCAACCTATTAAAGAGTTTGAAAAAAAGGCAGCAGTGAAAATATTTGAGTATATTGAAGCTATCATATTTAATGACAGTTTTAAAGAGGGAATATCACTGTGTCAAGATGATTTATTATTATTTGATGGTAAGTAAGAGTGGTAATTACATCTACGGGATTTATTTTTTACAACGAATAAATTACTGTTAAGTTTTTGAGCTAATACGATTCAATTTATTCTAAAAACTAAATTTATCTATGTCAATACTTATGTCACAATTTGATGCTCCAATCAAATAAAACACATCATGGTGCTCAAATACTCAACGCTAAGTGCATAACGCAGATTACAGTTTAAAATAAAGCTATAATTTGAAAATATACTTAACTATAATTGTTTTTGTTTTGCTGTTATTTTAGATGAAATTAGTTTTCATTATTTTGGTGACAACGACACTAACAATAACGACGCTAAAATTGTGGACATTAGTGAAGGAGAAAGCTCTCAGGAATGGGAAATGACAGACATCGGTGATTTTCGAGAACAGTTTACACTCAAGTATATGCAACAAGTAGTTACATGCTTTGATAAGTATGGTTGAAAGCGAGTTGGGAGAAGATTTAAGAGAGTCTAACATCGAAGTTGTATTGCTCGATTTAAACAGTATCTAACCAAAAATGGCACAAACGTACAAAAAATGAATGAGCTGGAAACGCACATCTACTTAAAATTTAAGACAGCTCAAGACAAATTTCTGCCTGTGCATGACGATGACCTAAGACGGTGGGCTTACATTAAAGCAAAAGAAATAAATCTCCTGAACTTTAAGGCATCCGTTACTTGGTGCACTGTTTTTAAAAGAAAGTCAAGAATAGTTTCTCAAAAAGTCTCAAAGTTTTTAACTCGAGCACAAATTCAAAATAAAGAGGAAATTCAAAGTTCCGCTAAGGAATTTGTGGATCGCATCAAAAGCCTTATTGCAGCCAATGAATACTCGCCACATCAGGTTCACTTATTCTTAATAATTTATTAGTTTCTAATTGTGAATACCTGAACCATCTTGTACAGTCAAATCCGGTTATAAGGGATCCGGATGTAAGGAAAATCTGGCTTTAAGGGACAGTTTTAAAATATTTGGTTGGCCCCTATGTTTCAATGTTAAAAGTATCTGGATGTAAGGGAACTGATATAAGGGAAAATCTGGGTATAAGGGACAAATTTTAGAACATTTGTTGATATTTTAGTCCCTTTATTAGGGAATTTTCAATAAAAACAATAACAAAAGGGCTGAACAGAGCCGAACAAGTAGAACACTACGAAAAAAGTGTATACTACACTTATTTTATCTTTACATTTAAATTTTCCTTAATCTAACTAGTAGGTAAGGTAGGTCATATTTGAAGCGTAGTTTAAGATTACGCGGCTTTAAATTGTTGCTAGTGACTCTACATTCAATATAAACTTTACTGCTTCATTTAGTTTATTTATTTTTTAATGTCGACGAAGAGGAAAAGTAACTTTATTAGCACAGAACAAAATATGAGATTTTGCAAAAGTTAAAGACCCATAAGGAGGCAGAAGTAATCAACGAAACTGGAATGAGTCCAAGCGTAATAAGCCGAATTAGGTTTAAAAATGAAAAAATCACGTGTACATAGCTCAAAAAAATAATAGTGAAGAAGCAAAGAGTTTGTTCTCGGTCAGATATTGATAAAACATTATTGGAATGGTTTCAAATAATCTAAATAATTTGTTTTCACTAAACACAATTGAATATTCTTTGACCATGTTATGAATACAAAAAAATGGTAAATAAAAATTGTGTTGAGTTAACTTATAAGGGAAATCCTTTAAATGGGTAAAAGGGAATCCGGCTATATGGAACAAATTTTGCTAGTCCGGCGGCGTCCCTTATAAACGGATTTGACTGTATAGGTAGCCGGTAAATAAATTATAAGTGACGTCTTGTAATTTTTAATTCAGGTTTTGAATGCTGACCAGTCAGGATTTCAGTATGAATCCGTTACCAATCATACACATGCTACTAAAGGCAAGAAAATTGTTAAAGGCAAAATAATATCCAGTCATGCAACAACTCATTCTTTTACAATGATGGCAATACTCTCGATGGATGGATGCATTAGAGAAAAGCTATTAGTTGTTTTAAAAGAAAATAAAGGAGTGTTTGGCCCACGCGTCCTCAAGAGTTTGAATGTTCCACCAAATATTCATATTAAATGTTCTGCATCTGGTAAAATGGACAAACAACTAATGCGAACATGGGTGAATACGTGTTTAGAGGAAGTTGTAGGAGACCCTAGTCTAATATTAGTGGATTCGTGGGGAGGCTAAAGAGATCTAGAACTGTTTAGTGAAGTAAGCGGTACGTGTGAAATTGCTACTATTCCGCCAGGTACAACTTCGATGATACAACCTGAGGACGTGTATTGCTTCCGCCAAATAAAAATAATGCGAACCAAAATCAGAGAGCACATGATGCTTGAAAAGCTGCTAGTTGATCTTCACAACCGTTGTAATGTGATTCGCATGATGTCATTAATTCACAATCAAATGCAGTCTATTAAGTTTAAACCGATGTTTTCATATGCATGGTTTAAGTCGGGATACACAGACGTCGATCCAAGGCCATTTCTGAATTTGAATGAAATTTGCTTCAAAAACCTTGAATTCAATTGTGAGCATTCAGAAAGCGAGTGTAATCGTTGTCCATTCATACGGTGCAGTCACTGTGGATAAGTGTTCCGCTTTCATCATTTTTTTGAAAATTTTCATGTCCATTTTGAAATTAAATTAGTTTAATGAAATTATACATCTGCAAATGGTTATAAATTGATACTGAACCTACTTTCTATTTTTTGTTAATTTGTAACCATATTATTTAATTCTTCAACCTTTGATTTTAAATAAAAATTTGAAAACGCTAAATTGCTTTTTTGTAATTACAAATAAAAATCTCTACTAAATAATAACTGTAAATGTTACATTTTTTGAATTTTTGGAAAATATCAATAAAACAGAAATATATTAGTGTCTTTTGACATTCTTTGATAAAATTAATCAGCATCACAAATTGAAGCTAAAAGTTAATATTGCACTTTTTATACGCACAACACTGCACGCTGCTTTTATTTAATGCTAAAGGAGCGTCCATAAATAATGTCACTGAAATATCGAAACTATTGAAACCTTCTGCCTCACCTGTCTGCAGCCTCATCATTGCGTAAACGGCTACTTTTAACATAGGATGTAATATGCATCGATTTACACCCTAATGACTCTACCCGTGACGTCATTTATGGACGCTCTCTTATCCAAATTACATTTTTGACATTTTAACTTTGAATGCTACGCAGAAATTTGATTTACATAATTTATGGCGTTGTTAATGTAACCCCCGTTACTAATTTCAGTAGGTTTGTATATCCGTTATTTTTCAAAAAATGCGAAGGGTCCCTCCTGTGACACTAAAAAAATGCAATGTTAATTGCCATTTAAAAACGTCGTTTTCTATTTTCAAGGTAATTTTTCAAATTTTGGCGGGCCACTGTGACCAAACGACGCAAAATGCACTCGAGTTATTTGAGATCTGTAGTACTTAATGGAAGCTCAATCGGCTCTGGTAGGCCGTTTTGAAATCTGAGTGTTGCATGTTGCGTTATTCCCTTGTTAGTGTGCTTGTGGTGATACATAAATGTGTAGGAATTTTGTACGCAAAATCGTAAAGCGTTCCACATTTTTATTCACGTCAAAGTCCGTCAATTGGAAAGTCGCTTTGGGAAGCGCAAGAGGAAGTTTTTTGCCTTGATTCTAATGGAGGGAATAAGCGAGTTGAGATTCTCTGTTATGATGAATCTATGAAAGTTGGGTATATCATAGACCCAACTATCCGTTTTGAACAAGGTCATGAGCAAGCTGAAGCTGTTCATCAGGAAAAATGTAAACATTATGAGACTTGCATTCCATATTTCTTGGAAAAATATAAACTTGACCACATCAAAGTTATTGGTCTGCTGTTTGGAGCCAGAGGAACTATAACATCTACTGTGTTGGATTTCAAAAGGAAATTTATTCTACCGTATCAGATGCTTAAAGACATTATAATAGCAATCATTTGTGGATCTCATAGAATTGCTCACAATCATGTTTATAATAGTGATAGTTAAAACCAAATATAATACCTAATTATTTTATTATAAACAAATTTTTAATTACTGTTAAAAATTTCATTGTAAATTATAACATGTTTGTTTGTTACTGTGTCTCTTGGCAAGCACTATTGTAGTACCAGTGTAAATAAATGCATTTACTTTCTCTCTCGTAAACTGAAAGCTAGTGGTATAGAAATAGTCCACATACACATTGGACTAATTTACGTTCTCACAGCTGTGCCATGCATTCCTGCATTTTCACTCTGTTTAAAATTATTCTCTTCTTTTTTTTGTCTGCGTTGTTTTTCATGTTATTCAGGTTGAATCAAAGTAAGTTTTAATATTAACCTATTAAAATACGTCTAGCTTGAAAATGAAATGTAAATTAGCCGTGAGTTTCCTACAGCATAAACATGAGATTGATAAAGGTCTTGTGTGAATAGTGCGATTTGTATGCTGCAAGTGCGGATCCAAGGAAGAGGGGCTAGATAATTTACCTTTCCCTTAAAATAATTTGTTTTAACATATTAGAAATAGGTGCGGTCATTTTTCGCATACTCAACAAATTCAACACAAACACTACGCTGATAAAAATTTTCATAAGTAGGACGAGTGGTATTTTATCATTACTTTTTATTACTTTCCTGTCCTTAGGGAATTTGGAATGTTAAGTGATTTACATCCCAACTTCCTGTCAATTGAGTAGTTTTAATTAATTGTACTTTCAATTTATTAACGTCGTAAATTATTTGAATACGCCAGCTACGTGCACACTTATGATTCAAAATAGGTTGTCATATGAATTTGGTGGCGTATTTGCAACATCCTTCTACCTCTAATTAAAAGCAAAACAATCTTGGAAGCTGAGTATTCAATTTTATAATGACTTTTGATACTAACATTAGTTCTTTAATGAGTTTCCTGTGCCTGTCGTTTCAGCGGAAGTAGAGTGCATTTACCCCAATGGGAACTTTTGTAAAGGAGGTTGTGAATTAGCACAACTTTAATTTCCCCACGCCAATGCGTCATTTTAATTTCCTACGTGGCAAAACACTAGCTTTTGTTTTATATTTCTACATCCACCTTACAGTAATTAAATATGAGCTGCAGTTTGCAGAATAAGGATGAGTTCACTAAACAGCCATCTAGTTAATTTATTTACAAATCGTCTTTGAAGAACCAAAATGACACATATCCATTTGTAACTAAAAACTATATATACTATCTTCAGAACTAATTACATATGTCTTGTAAGCATTTAAATGGAGTATTTTGCACTTTTAAAAAATATGTAAATGCAACATTTTACGCTTTTCAAAAACCCGTAAGTAGAACACATTGCACTGTTCAAAAACATGCAAATAGAACATTTTGCACTGTTCAAAAACATGCAAAAATTAAAAATTTTGCACCGTTCAAAAACATGCAAATAGAACATTTTGCACTGTTCTGAAACATGCAAATAGAACAATTTACACTGTTTAAAAACTTGTTACTAACATTTCACGTATGTGTTTTGGTTTTGTTTTTGTTTTTATGCAATAGCTCATTTTGAATGTAGCATAAATAGAATATGGGTCATTTTAGTTCTTCACAGACGAAATAAGTGAAATTGCAAAAGAAGCTGCTACGTTCCAAATCTAAATTTAGACTAATTAATTGCATAGTACTACCAATACTAAATATTTGACTTGCCATACATGATGCATTTAATTACAATTTAGTGATTATCAAAGCAAATAAGAAAATAAAAATAATTTTTTTCTATGTCACTGGGTGCAGAGCAAATTAAAATTTGGAATTCATTTATTAAACATGACTTGGAATCAATAGTTAGTATTACAGAAAAACATTATTTATTTCCATTTCATTAACTTAGCATTAAAATGACCCTTTCAGGATCGGGCTAAGAGAAATGAGCTAACGTAATTTGTGGATGACCCTTAGCATTTTCCAGCAGACGAAGCTTCATCATTCCAGTTCATAGCATCGCTGATTTTGCAAGTTCGGAAGTCAGAGTGCTTGCAGCCGTCGGGTTGATTTGGCATGAACTCAAGGGAGGCCCCTTGGGCATAACAGTGTATACATAATGTATTATGACAAAATTGTTATGGCAGAAGCCTTATGTATAATTTTTTATAACTAAACTATTACGCACAAATTTAAGGGCTTCAACCTAAGCTGACCTTTGACCTAGGTCAGCAGTCAAATTTTTGGGACGCCCATTTAACATTGCTAGGAATTGTTATAACTCGAAAAAATAGATTTATTGTTACAAATTACTAATTTTGTGACCTAATTTAAGTTTGACCTGTGACCTAGGTCACTCGAACAAGTCGG
>JAQFZE010003574.1:0-12376 GCA_034695245.1 Dicyrtomina saundersi | reverse complement strand
TGTAAGAAGTGTGTATATTGTTAGTATAGTGTAGATGTAACCTAGATATGTAATGTATATACAAATGTTAAGTATACGGTTGAATGATTAAATGTTCTGTATTTCATGTATATAAATGTTTTAATTGTAATAAATTCAAAAAACCTTGTAATTTTGTATATAAACCTGCCTTGTGAACTATTACAGCTCAGTTACAATTTTATTCGCCTTGATGATGCATCTAATTATATGGCGCTGCACATATGCTCACTTTGTTTTCACCATTTGCATTAGGATTAGCACGCCGCAGCAGAGACACAAATCATTGGCATCACTAACTATGCATTGATTCCCTTTCCCTATTATCGCATTAAACTGCATTTATTCGCACATTATCAAATCTATCTACCTACTTACCTACACACACACACACTGTCCGCCTCCTCTCCTCTAGCCACGCAATACCCAGGACTTTTATTCTCTTTCCTCTTTCCTCATCTCCACTCTAACAAACTCTAAAAAACCAATCCCGGGTCATTCCATGTAGTTACATATGTAAAATGTGTTTCTTTTTTTACAACCATTTAATGTGATATACTGATATATGTCTTAGTGTGAGCAAATACAAAAAAATAAACTACCCATCACTGCATTGTTGTAAACTAACATTATTTGATGCTAAAATACATATCTTCAAAATTTGAAGGCAAATAATTTCCATTTCAATCAATGTTTTGTTCCTAAATTCGTGTATCTTCCGTGTCACTTTATAATGTCGTCAGAAAGCGCCAACAAGTTTATGTAGTTGACGATTACGAGCAATCCTAACAATTTTCAGCCAGAAAGGCGTCAAGTTACTATCCTAATCATTGTTACGTTTTGTTGCTAATATGCCTGTTATTTTTCAACTCTCTATCTAATATAGTTGAAACTCAACTATTTTGTAGAGGAAAAAATTCTGAGTATAAAAGGTCTTATGGTATTGCAACGAAATAACAATTGTAGAAAATACTTATACAATAATATAGCCTATTTCAGAAAAATTCCTAATTTTTGTAATTGTTGGTGGGGAAACCGCTAGTATTATTTTGTTAGCTACTATATTGTTGTGATTCCAATACACCTATATTGTGAAGCATTCAATTCTATATTGTGCATCGTCGAGCTATATGTATATACGTAGGCAGTGTTGGAGGGATACGCAATTCACTGACAGTGTTAAATGTAAGTATGCATTTTGATGTAATAGCTGTAGTTCCGCAAATAGCATGACGCGCGTAAAACGTAATTTGGACGTACTGGTTAGTCTACAACGTAACATACCTAACTAAGACGGAGCATTACTATTGCATAGATTGCTTTGTGAACAGCTCATTAGGCAATCAGTTCTGCACGTGTGTACAACCCCAAAACTGCGAAAGTTATTTTTCCAGAGTTTGATTTTAGTTCAGTTATTAGCTGGGTATTTTTTTCTTAGACATTGTAGTTTTTTTATTTTTAAGTTTAAAAACTATTAAGTTAAGAATACCTCAGTAAAGTGACAGTGAGATGTCAGATCGCCCTAGGCGGGGGCTACGCCCGCTAAACTATCGCCGTGTTTGCCTTATTAAAGTGGAGGAGATGGAAGATTGTTTAGATGAAAACCTAAGTAAACGAGACGAAATTTCTAACTTCCCTGACCCAAAACAAGATTCAGATTCTAATTTAGATGTGAGTAGTATAACGTAAATTACATAATAATTTGTTAACTCTGATAAAATAAACGAAGAGTGCAAAATACAGTTTATTTGGCACTAATGACTAGCATTCAAAATCATTTTAGGACGACTCAGATGCAGAGGTGGGAGACAAATCAGTGCTGGCAGCAGATAGAACTATGTGGACTAAAGAAAAATCACAGAGTTGACTTCCTGCCTGGAAATCAAGATTCCGGAATTATGAAGATGGGCCGAAAGAAGCTGCTAAAAGCAATGAAATTAGTATGGTAGATACATTTGGAATGCTACTGACCGAAGACGTACTTGAGGACGTATGCCATTGAACAAACAGGTATGCTTAGCATGTTGTGAGAATCCACAGTTTAGCACATCTAGCAGCACGTGAACAAAAGATTTGGAAGATCCTTACGGTTGTGGAGTTGCGTGCATATATTGGGCTCCGTATTTTGGGTGGCATTGAAAGACCACAAAATAAGCCCTGGAGTGAACTTTGGAGCAACGATCCAAGAATTTATGTAACATCTTTTGCAGCTGCTATGTCCAGAAATCGATTTTATAATATATCCTTCATGCTGCGATTTGATGAAGTTTTTGAGCGGCGTAAAAGGTGCAAATTGTCAAAGTCATCCCCAGTATCAAGTACCTTAAGATTTAAAACACCTAAAATTGCGGTTTATGACACTCTAGACCCAATAAAGGATATATTTAAAAGAGTTACGCCCGAATTTGCTGAGTTGTTCGAGCCTGCTTCTTAATTATATGTGGATGATCAAATCGTCAAATTTCGGAGGAACTGTCCGTTTAGGGTCTACATGCCTAAAAAACCAAGTATGTACGGTATAAAAATCTGGGCATGTGTTGATGTTAGCTCAGGTTACATTTTGAAGCTCCAAGTATATCAGGGACAAGTAGGAAGCACTCCTGAAGTTGGCCAAATTCAGAGAGTCGTAATAGATCTCGTTTTGGATTACGAAGGAACACAGAGAGGAGTTATAGCAGACACCTTCTTCTCCTCAATGTCCCTAGTTAAATTGCTTTTGGAAAAGAAGATGACCTACTGCGGCACACTTCGTAAGAATCGGAAAGAGGTCCCGCCACAAATGAAACATCTTAGTGAAGCTGAGGCTAATTCAGTGCTTTTTTTATTCAATGAAGACACTAAAACCACTTTAGTTCGCCTGATGCCTACAAAAAGCACGTATGAATTGCTGATTTCATCTGCTCACTGCAACAAAGATGTAACTACAAGACACGGAAAAATCAAGCCTGTCATCGTTGATTACTACAACGTTATGAAGTGTGGTGTAGATACAGCAGATCAAATGATTGCTACCTACACTTGTCAGTTTCCGACAAGAAAGTGGCCTATTAAGCTGTTTGTGCACCTTATAGATTGTTGCGGCCTCAATGCATTTGTCATCTGGATCAAGAATAACCCAGAATGGAAACAGTCAACAAAATCTCGGCGGCGACTTTTTCTTCGAAATCTTGCTTACGACCTCATAACTCCGCAAATAAAACTACGTGCTTGAGCAGTTCATAATTTGTAAAAACCCGTTCAGGACGCAATGTTTACTATAAGTGTGAAATACCAACAACTGTCGTCACAAATGCCACCCCATTTAGTTCATCGTAGGCCCTGCAACATCAAAGACAATTGATGCAAGCAAGGAAGGTGCCGTTTTGATAGCGACAGGACCAAGGAGCAAACTGTTAGTAAACAGAAGTGTCTAATGTGCCATACTTTCATTTGCAAAGGCAATTGGAAGCGCTTGTGCCCTGCAAGCTATGGAAAAGCAAATAAAAGTGATACGGAAGCTACATATAACCTTCTCGAGGAAATAGAAGTTGAAAAAGTGATAGAGGAGTCAGACGTTGACGAGTTATTTGAGGAAATAGAGGTGGTTGAAGTTGTAGCAGAGGCTGATGTGGGAATCGTTGCAGACTCATTTGGAGTGGAAGAGGTTGTAGTGGTTGTAGAGAATATTGATGAAAAAGATAAGATCGATAACTACTCGGAAAGTTAGATTTTGTAAGATGTAGTGTGAAGGTGTAAGAGTAGGAGAGAGTGTGGAAATTATTGTTTGACCACAGAAAAAACAATTTTAATTTTTGGGGCCACATGTGGGAAGAAGTCTTTGTCCTTGGCTCTGGGCGCAAGCCTTAAATGCGCATTTTTGGTTTGTGGCAAACGTTTCCACTTTGAACTTGTTTTTTACAATTTTCATAATGTCGTTTTTAGATATTATTATTATTAGACTAATAATAAATTTACTTATTTAGGTTAGCTTGTAATGTATATTAAATTTTCAGCGTTTTCTTCAAAATTAGCTTAGATAGCTTATAAAAAGTTATTTCAATTTGTAGCTTCTATATTCTAGTGTAAAACAAAAGCGTTTTTTCATGAATAGTAAGGTAATAGCAAACACGATTCTCTTTCAAATGAACCTATAAACACAAAAATCCGCGACATAGTTTGAAAACAAATACAGATTTTGTAAACTAAGGATTAGGCATACATACGTACGGTATAGGTAAATACCTACTAGTTTCAAATCTGAGTTGAAGTTAAAATAGGTTGTGGATTTTTGTGTTTCAGGGTTTATTGAAAAGATAATTGTTTTCTCTATTACTCACTAATTAAAAAAATACGCTTTTGTTTTGAACTATAATATAAAAATAATATGTAAACTTTCAACAGAAGTTCATATACACTGCAGATAAATTATAGCACCCCTGACTGTGTTACGTGAATTGAGCCTAATAATTTTGTAGACATGTTGTGTAAATGTTGTGACATGTGTTTGATTAGAGTCACAAGGATATAAACAAAACTATTGTCTACTTCAACCCAGTCATATTTTTGCCTTTGAGCCGTGCGGACATACGTAATATTCATGTGCAACTGGTTGACGAATTTGCAAGACACCTTGATTTTGGAAAAGACAGTGAAACCAGTCTGAAATTGCATTATAAACCAAACAATTAGTCATTATGAGGGAAGTTAATTGCGATGACAAAAAATGCGTTTTGCAAGACCCAACGTATATTCAAACTGAAAATAAAGGAATAGCTGGTGGTATTTATACTGGCAGCTTTGGTGTTTCACTTGAAGAATCTTCATATTAAGTTTCAATAACATTATTTAAAAAGAAACATGAAACAACTAGGAAAGTAAAACGAGCAAGAAAAAAGCAAATTCAACAAGAAGGTGAAAAAAAGAAGATCCCAAGAGATTTCAAGCAAAAAGAGGTCTAAAACCTAAGAAATTGTTTTATACAAGAAACAACACAGCAAAGAAACAAAAGTGTCATTGGCGAAACAAAATATAGTATAAATAGAGCTTTTGTGTACTCTTACTGCTCATTTATATTCTAACTTTTAATGTGAACATATCTCTCATTATGGATGTCAACAATATTTTTGAGAAAAAACCAACTGTTTACGAAACATCTCAAAAGTCATTAAGTTCCGAGTTAAATTTAGTAGAGTTACCGCCTACTAATATAAGTAAACTTACAACTACAGACTATATTCTATGCTTACCCTTACTAAGTACTAAAGATGGGTACAACCCACTTGAGTTTTGATGGATATATAACAGCTACGGTTCGCTGCAAGAATTTATGCTAAGTTACGGCGTTAGGATTGTCAAGCAAGACGGTACCAAATGCGAAGCAGCTGACGTCGTGGCTCCAACCATCTGATTTTTCCATGCGCTGTTTTCAAATCTACAATTGTATTTGAATGGCCAGCTGGTACTAGATACATCTAATGTTTATCAATGGTCAGCATACTTGCAAAGAGCTTTAGGAACAAGCCAACTTGAAAAAGATGGATACTTGAAAGATAAGATGTAGAATCCAAATATCACGCCTAATACGTTTGCAGTCACTGACGCTGGATTCAATGCAAGATATCAATTGACACAAAACTTTACACAGTTCTATTTACTTAGAACTCTGCTTGAAAACTTTTTCAACCAGAACAGATATATTCCAAGTAGGTCAGAAGGTCAGATAGTTCTGTAACAAAGCGATCCGTACTTGTACTTTGATTGTGAATAAAAACAATAAAGCCGGATTTTCTGGTTGTCTGTATAAAGCAGAAATTACAGACGCTGTTTTTTATGCTGCTAAGAAGACAGTTTCACAAGACGTTGTAAATTTACATCGGCAGCAGTTATTAAACAATGAAACATTCAAATATGCTACAAACGAAGTCCAAATGAAAGCTATTTCAGTACCAAAAGGATTGTCATCAGTAACTTTTGACGCAATTGTCATTTTAAAAATACCCAAACTAATAGTATTCTGCACGTTGAATTCTGAAGGTTTTAATGAAAGTATGAAAAAACGATGACAAATGACCTAATTTTTAAAATTTCAATATAAGTGAGCTAAATGTCACTTGAAATGGAGAAAATGTGAAAAATCGAGTTATGTCATACAGTTTTGATGGTGATGACGCGACAGATGGTAACAACGTTTTAGTTTCTTTAAGAACGTTGCGGAAGACAGTCGCATTTGAAACATTGGGAAATGGAATCTCGAGATATAATTATCTCAAAGGTAAAGTATAAAAACACAAGTCTCATTTTTGACTTAGCATAGCTAGCTCAGCCGTAGCCAGCATAGCATAGCTATATAATTTATATTTCTGTTTGTATACTTTACAAGTAATGTATTCGCTGCTGTGAAACGTTTACTAAATATTAGAAATGTCCTTTCTTTAAATCAAAAAAGTCAAGTCAAAATTGGATTGAAATTCAAAAAACCATTAGATAAAGCTATAACAGTACTCGTCTATTGCTTGTACGAAGGAGTATTTGAACTGGATAGAAACAAACAAATAAATTTCGAGCACTGAAAATATGAACACGAATTCTATTTGAGAAGCACTTTGTTTACTACTATTAGATTTAAATATAGATATACCTAGTATATTGTAGCAGCTGATTCTTTGTTACAAGAAGTAAAATCTGATACTCTTCCTATAGCTATAGTGCAAAATATAGATAGTATTATTAATAACAGATCCCATTGGTTAGCATGGTTTATTATATCCGAATCCGAATTCTTTGATAGCTTTGGTAAAACTGTAAATAAGTATAATATAGAAAAACCAAATATTTTTATAGTTAAGGAAAATTGTAGGCAGCTTCAAAGAGATTTTGTGTACAATTGCAGGCAATATTGTATATATTATTTGTATGCTAGAATCATAGGCATATTAAACAAGAATATATTAGACTTTTTTACCATTTTTTAGAATGTTAATAATGAGAAAGTTGAACGTTTTGTAAATTTAAATCACAATTTTAATTCGTATGTTATTTACAACAGAAAAGAAAAATTTCTTGTTAATTCATGTCTTTATAATTGTTTTAAATAAAATTTCTTGATAATGACATTGTATTCGATCAAAATTGTAAACTCAGACAAATGTTAATTAATAAAGAAAATGTTAATTTAATAACCCAAAAAAATTGCTAATTTGATAATCAGAAAAAATGTGGTAATCAGACAAAATGTAAATTTAATAATTCATACAAAATTTCATTAATTTTTTTAAATAAATTAATTTGTTTTATAATTTTAAATCAGTCGTTGTTGGCACTTTATTCAGCATGGACGTTAATAATTTAGAGTTGCTGCATCCTTTTACAATGTCAGTCATAAGATGCACAGGGTCTAGAAAGACATTTATGTTTAGAGAATTAATTAGGCAAAGGCATGAAATTATATCTAAACAATTAGATAAAGTTGTGTATGTGTACTGCGATTTTCAACCTATTTTTCACCAGAAGCAAGCAGAAAATAATAATATTATATTTACTTATAACATTCAAGACATTGAAGAATTGGCTACAGATTCAACGTTAGTTATAGTTAATGACCAAATGGATTTACTTACAAAAGGTGATAGTTTGGAACTCAATACTAGATTTTTTGTAAAGCATGCGCATCATAAGGGAGTTTTCATAGTTTTTATTCTACAAAGTGCATTCAAAAAACAACTTTGTAAAGTCAATATTAATTCCTAGTACTTGATTATGTTTGATTAACCACGTTTAAAGTACAAATTAAAGATTAGCGTCTCAAATATGTCCAAATAATATAGTTTCTACAAGACACATGTATAAAAGCAGTTAAATTGCGTACGTTTAGCCATATAGTAATAGACTTGCATCCAAGAAGCACTAACGTGAAATACTGGTGTCGTTCACATGTATTCCCTGATAACAATTGTGAAGCCTACTCATCAGCATAACTAGACAAGAGACAGAATGCGAGTTTTTATACAAGCTGACTACATGCAAAAATCCAAAAAATTTTATTAAAAGTGCAAGTAAAAATTAGCTTTTGGATAGCTGATTGTTTAAAAAATTACCCAATTTTCTGTACAACTAAATGTTATAAAATTATTAGCATTGTAGACAAATTAAGTTTAAAAAACTTAAAAACAATTTTACTGAACAATTCTGAGCAAATACAAAACATTTCAGCAGCATATTTTGTGAAATTATAGCTTGTAAATTATTTTTACAATGGCCATAGTAATGAAGTGTATCGATCCTGATCTCTATACTAAGTTAATGCGCATATATCTAGAAACATGCGACACTAATAAACCAGAAACTGATAATTTTGTAGAAAAAATTGATACTAAAATTTAAAAATCGCCAGTAAAGAATTCACATTACAATGACTTGTCCCATTTACCACAAATACCTGCTCAAAACGAATTGTCCTATTTACTACAAATACCTGTTTAAAAAGAATTGTCCTATTTAAAAGAAGATTTAAAAAAAATTGCCTAATTATTGGTTTTGTATAAACGAGCTGCCAATAAAGAAAAAACTTTTAAAAAAATAGCCAGTATCGCGAGTGACGTCGAACAATTAACATGTATTTTCAAAATGTCTGCCTTGTCATACAAATGTAAAGTATACCGTTGAATAATTAAATTTTCTGTATTTGTATGACTCGTATATTTTAATTGCATAGTATATATGCAACCTAGTTGTTTAATGTAAACATTAATTGTGGACTAGATAGTTTTTTTAGAATACTAAGCTCTAGCTTGTAAGAAGTGTATATATTTTCAGTATAGTGTAGATGCAACCTAGATATGCAATATATATACAAATGTTAAGTATACCGTTGAATAAATAAATGTTCTGTATTTCATGTATATAAATGTTTTAATTGTAATAAATTCAAAAACCTTGTAATTTTGTATATAAACCTTCCTTGTGTACTATTACAGCTCATTCACAATTTGGTTTGCATAGGTGATGCATTTTATTATATGGCGCTGCACATATGTTCAAATTACTCTCTCAATTTTAATTAGAATTAGCACGCCGCAGCAGAGACTTAAATAATTGACAACACTAACTATGCATTAACTCTCTTTCCCTTTTATCGCATTAAATTGCATTTTTTGCACATTACAAAATCTACCTACCTACCTACATACCTAAATGCGCTTTGTCTTCTGTTTGATTCCTCTCCTGCAGCCCCGGAATACCCGAGACAATTACTTTCTCCTTCTTTTTTCTCCCATTAACCACTCTTACCAACTCTCACAAAACCAAATCCTCCTTAAAGTAAGTTGTTATACATCCTGAATAAACTTAAGTGTACCAGTCAGGGCATGACCTCCCTTCCCTGAAACCATGTTGTTGATCACTCAACTCTATTTTACTTAAAAGTCGTATATACAGCATTTTTTTCAACAATTTATCTAATACTAAAAGATTAGATACAGGCCAGTACGACAATGCATCAAGCCTAGTTTCCTTTTCTTTGTACAATTGGGTTATAATTGCGCACTTTAGTTTTGTTGAATACGATGCCAAGCAACGAAATTGTGTAAACAAAAGAGCCAACGGTAGAGCCAATGACTTCATACAATTATACAAAACAAAGTACGTCATCTTATTTGGATTGCACTCAGATTTGAATTTTAAGCGAGTTAAACATGTCGATACTACTTTGGGAGTAAACGGCTCAAATATATTACTAGACTAAATGCTATTGTAGAAATTATCCAATTCATTTTCATTGTTGTTAGGAGTTTTGACAACAAAAGCAGATGCAAATGCCTTGGATAATTTGTCTGACCCCTCAATTAGCTTGGAACCTACACTTAGCTCTACAACAGGAGAAGCACTCTTACTCTTACCAATAAGCCTATTATGTACCGCCATACATTTGATGAGGTAGGAGCTTCCTCAAATTCCTTGCGGTAGTGACAGTATTTTGCTTTACAAATGTCTCTATTCACGCTATTCCTTTCCTCCCTATAACGATTATATAGTACTGGATCTTTTGTTTCTATGCTTTTAGATTTCAAGCGGTCACAATGATGCATTTTTCTCTTTAACTCTACTGTCAAATAAGGAGATATTTCACCCTTAACTCTCCTAGATATCACAGGTAGATGCTTATTTAAAACATATAGAACTGACAATTCGGAATAATTAAGTACATCATCCACATCATTAAATATATCCATAGTACTCCACGGAATATGACCCATATCCTTATTTACAATTTCCTAATCTATATTCAAATAATTCCGAGTCGTGATATGCTTAACAAGATAATGTACCTTTACAGCCTTTCCTATACCAAAAATTGCATAATTGTCTGCAATACCAATGCCTAATACTCCTTTAACATCATACATTGCTACATCACTTACATACATATGGTCAATTATACTACTTGTATTTAATTTACACCACGTAGGTTGTTCTATTACCTGCTTTATGGCATTCTAATTAGTAATATTCAGCAATAGCTTCGAATTCTTATCCCAAACAGAAAAGTCAATATTGAAATCACCCATAATTAACAATTTAAGGTTCAATTTCTTTGATTTAGTTAAGTACAATAAAAAGTAATCCAAAAAATCAGTTTTGCATACACTAGGTGACTTATACACTACTACGAGTATCCGCGGCTTACATTATGGTAAAAACAACTTAGTATTAGTTATCTTTAATTTCTTGGGTCTCGGCTCTGCCTCAAGAATGCTTAGATTAACATACGAATTTCCTTCTCTAACGTAGATAACAACACCACCACCTCGTCTTGTACCATCTACTCTGGCATATCTGTGCATATTGAAACCTTCAATAGCTACTGAGCCAGAATATACAACATCAATTAACTTTGACTCAGTGACACACAGTATATCTAGTTTGTACCTACTAACTTATAGTTTGAGGCTTTCAATTTTTCCTACGTTGAGACCATTGACATTAATATTTATGTACTTAAAACCTTTAGAATTCAGAAGCAAGCTATTTTCAGCACTATCATTATCAACATTATCCAAATGATCTCCTTCTACTACTCCAGAACACTCAAACAAAGGAAAAATGCTTTCCAAGCAGAGGCTACTACTACCAATAGCCTGCCCGTCTACGCTACCTTTACACTGTATGCATGTACATACAACCTCATTTTGCCTCCTGCAACTCATACATTCCGAATCCAATATTATTTCATCATGAATGCTATCTACTTGCAAAGCAGTACAAAAAACATGATAACCCTTATCACAAATACTACATACTACTCTGGTTTGATTGCGTCATATCTTTCGTCTACATGCAGTACATTTGCCACTCATGACTTTTTCTAAAATTGCAATTTTATGTTACAAAATAAAATAATAAAATACTACTTAGGTCACATTCCAAAATCAACTTCTTACGTCAACGGCATGAAATTTGTACAGATATTAATATGAATGCAAACAATACAAGGAAAATAAAAACTTACTAGGTAGTTCATAATCACATCATAGTATTAAAAAATGAATAAAATTTTTATAATTTACATTACCAAAGCAGACCATCAAGCACTAACTACTAAGCACTTCTAATTAAATTCTACACTACGCCGCAACAAAGCCGATGTCTTGTTTCTTGCAATTAGGGAAATAGGACACTGAAGGTGTGGCGGGACAGTGGACAGGATCTCGAAAAACCAGAAAAATCAGAAAATCCAGAAACTGGCACTGCAACTCTCCGTCTCACGGCACACAGTATTGGTTGTCACCGGGTAATAGCCTTTCCAAATCCTCCGTGCAGCTCCTCACGAGAATCAGTCCAACCAGAAAAATACAGGAAGCATTAATTGAACCAAGCACGAATTTACAAACACAGCACACCAAGCAATCACAGAAAAACGGAGTTGATGTTCACTCAACGACAGCCAGTGGCCAACTGACTGGGCCAGGGAATGGGACAGCTGTTGACTATCCAGGTGCTCCCCCTCTTTCATCAAATTTGCTCGATTGAGCTCAAACTTTTTACTCAACTGTGCGTGCTCCGATTCCCCTATTTTATTGCCATATGCACATGACATGCACATGATGACAGCAGGAATGGTAGGCCAAAAAATAAAGATTCGGAATAAGATTAAGCTTTCAACCTTATCAAATATTTTGATTACGATTTAGATTATGATAAGCCGAATTTATAAATTAAGATTTCGATTCCGCTTAGCTGAAAAAAACCAAAAAAATTCGGATTTCGATTAAGCTTAGCTAACAAATCAGGCGCTTCGCGCCGAATTCGTCCACCTTGGGCTTCAAGTAGATGCTGAGCTTAATACAAGTTGTTATTATCACTAGACAACAATATTTTGGCAGTA
>JAQFZE010003573.1:0-12380 GCA_034695245.1 Dicyrtomina saundersi | reverse complement strand
ATAGTCTAGTCTAGTCAAGTCAGATGAAACTATAAGCCCGGCTAGTCTAGTCAAGTCTAGTCAGATGACCTAAAATTGCCCAAAAGTCTAGTCAAGTCCCTAGTCTCCTAGTCTAGTCTGACTAGACTCGTGCAGCCATGATTTTTTGTGCCGATATATCAAATAATTAACAAACGACATCCTTTTTAATGATTTCAAAATATGACATTAATAAGGTAATAATATTATGTGAAATGTACAACCATTATTTTGAACATTGCCTACTATAGGTAGTACATACACGCTTAGAACTTAACTGCAAGATCACACGAACAGGTTTAGCATGTTAACTGTGACTGCGGTTTATATGTAAATTTGGAAATTTTGGAGAGCGGGGAATTCAAAGCGTATATACACATTCAAAATCCTTAAAAATAATAAGTCGGAAAACAAGTCAATTTTATTTTAGCTACGCTGCACCTGCTGAATAATGATTGTACTCATTTCTTGCCTTCTTTTGGATAATATAATCTTATAATAAATATCCTAGAAGCAAAATATACTAAATACAAAGATTATAATAAAGAAGATTAAAAAGCATTTCAAAAACTAATTTTAGTTCTGACGTTTAGGAATTTTGAGGTGTACAAGGGTTGCAGTATAGTGTACATTTGCTGTTCTATACTTATACATTGCTTATTTATAGTTTAACATTACAGGCATATGCTAATACTTTAGGGTCATGGGATGTGTATAAGAAGTTCCCGTATATTATTATTATGTAAGGTTCAAGTATGAAAATGGTATCCTTGAAAGCACAAAATATTTCATTGGGTTGAGGCTCATAACATACGAGCCCCTGTGAAATAAAAAAGGAAATTCAGATATGTGTAAAAGCGCAACAAGTGGGAAGAAATGTCAAAGATGTGAAAACCACAACAAGTTGGCTCTTTGTCAACATA
The DNA here is from genome assembly GCA_034695245.1 of Dicyrtomina saundersi. Taxonomy (NCBI): domain Eukaryota; kingdom Metazoa; phylum Arthropoda; class Collembola; order Symphypleona; family Dicyrtomidae; genus Dicyrtomina; species Dicyrtomina saundersi. The sequence continues at coordinate 11,439 of JAQFZE010003573.1, read as the reverse complement.
GCTGGACTTTGTTGTTGACTGTTGTTGTTGTAAATTTTGGGATTTTTCTCAAGGCTTATTTTACATAGAGTCATAGAGTCAATGCCAAAGCCATTTACATGCCAAAACTAAATCCAGATTTATAAGCCGAATAGCTATAATATAGCAAATGTAAAGAATTTGGTTATGTTATAAGGAATTGAGAATTAAATAATTATACGTTTACTTTCTCTTGGTCTTCTTGGTCATGAACTATTCTAGCCCTTTCATATAAGCTCATCATATAATACCTCTATTATTCAGACACCTTTGCTTCCCTTGATCCATAATCCATACTAATATACTATAACCATATAATTATAGATATGTATCGCTCACTTACCTAAACAAATTAAAATATGCATAATTACTTGCCTACGGCCAGGCCTGAGATCATGATTCAAGATTCCGGATGTGCCATACACTGACAGTGTACAACAGCAAAAGTTCCAACATGTTTGGTGGTCTTTCTCGTATTTGTATTTTGTATGTATGTACCGTACCTACCAACGTACGTGCCCTTCCGTTCAAGCTGTAGATAATAATTATACAGGTAAATATATGCAAATACAAAAATGTAACGGGATTCTCTTTAAAATTAAATCACTCGCAAAGTCTGCTGCGAACTGTTTAGGTTTTTGATCGTGGCGAATAACAAGAAGACAGTGCAGTGATGCCTGCGACCGATACCGTACTGTATGTATTACTATAGAGATACTTATTACCATATCATGCACACCAATCATTTCCTTCCATATATCCCTCCAGTCAAGTCAACTGTTTAACATTTTCATTTCAGAATTCAGACTCACGCACTTTCCCACCATTATTACCTACATTATTATTGTGTAGCAGACAGAGTCCCAATCTTCCTCATGAAATCACCCATGAATGTAGTTCATGTTTGAATTTTTTTATTATTTAAATATGATAATTATTCTAACAGTTTCATACGAGAGGCTCTTACATCATTGTATTATGCTACTGTGCATAATTTTATCATGGCCAATAATTATAGTGCTATTGTTATTTCCTATGTATGTATACTGTTGCTTTATAGTTCCTGGTATGGTGACACAGAATCATGTAGTGTTCCTTCAATTTCCGCTTGAACTGTCCCAAGGAAAAGTCAGTTAATGTCAAGTCAAAATGTAAAATAATAATAAGCTTCTTCAACTTGTCACTTTTGGTTGTAGTAAGTTGTGTATAGTAACCGTCATAATCATAGCGTATTTACGGTTGAGAACAGCTTAACCGTAACGTTTCTCAGGAATTATATTATGCACATATGTGATGGGATTTGTGGGAGGCTCTTATTTCGACAAGTGAGTACCTACTTATATACACCGAACATGTACAATGTCACTACATATGAGTTTGGTTATGCTATAGTATAGGATTGTACATCCTTCCTAAAATGACAATTGGCGACCTTGACAAATGTATGAAAAATGTATACACTCCTGACGCCCAAGTCGAAGACGAAAAAGTAAAACTTGAGAAAAAGTGTGGATTCTTGGAAAGTAGACTCAAGTCTCAAGACACAAAGAAAAGTACAAGACAACCTACAAGACAGGCGATTGTTAGTGTTGTTGGGGAATTTGTAAAACATGGAGGTTAACACCTGATTTAAAATTGTAAGGCGAAAGCAACGGACCCAACGAGAGATTAATAAAGCTAACCAAGTAGGTATAGGTATAGGTGTGCCCAGCCCAGAGTGAATGTGAATGAGTATATAAGTAAATGGTAGGACTAGGAAGTTACAAGAAAAGACTTTAAAAGCTATGGTGCAGTGCTCTGTGGTGGTGGATAAAAGACAAAAAGGCGTACATTGCATATTGTATGTATATATACCTACGAGTAGTAATTGTAATACACACTAAGTCAATTAGATAGGTACACAGGGAACTACAGCTTTCTTGAAACAATAACAATAAAAGTCACCCAAGCAGTAAAAGTTACTCACAATTTAAACAAATTCAAACTCAATAGACCATCTGTATACGTTGGGAGAGAACAATATATATAATAATAATAGAGTCAAGAAATTCAGTAGTTTCAGTACACCTTATAATTAAAAATTTGATTAATTTACACAGGAAATCGCTGATTCAGATTAAGATTCAGGAAGATGGACAGTTACAATACAGCAGTCGGTATAGTCATAACAATGAGTGTGATGTTAAATGGAAATTGATATATAATTATTGCATGCTATTTTGTAGTAGTAAAAAAAATAAATTATATTTTACTGTAATATAAATATGCCAATATAGAAAGGCTATCGTCTTTATCAGTACTTTTGTATTATTAAAAGTGAAGGTGTTGAAGGTCGCATAGTAGTAATAGGTGATCTTCATAGATGCCTATAGACAGATGAAAAATTGAGGCTTCAAAAAATCTGGAATTTGGTCAGTCTATTTAAAAGTAGAAATATCTGTCTCTGTTCTACATAATAACAATCGTATCTGCGTAATATTATATCACTTTTGATGAGTTGAAAAAACCAAAAAACCCACTTTGATTTTTATATAATATGTAGTTCCTATGTATAAGATGTAGCATTATATATGCGTAGTGGGGATATCGGAACTAGGTAGTAAGTAACTTGTGGCCGTCAAAGGTTTTTCAACCCTTGAGTCAAAATACTGAACCGCATGACTAGAGTGGAGCGGGTGATTTGCAGGTTTAGTGTGTGGTAGTACATTACAGGCATAATTATATTTATATAGGTACAGTACTATACCATATATAGTCAGAGCGTGTGCTCAAATTTAAAATTTGCCAGTGAGCCTATAAGTAGAAGTGCTAAAAATGACAATCAGCTCCCCCGTAAGTTTGACACTGGGACTGGGACTCTGACGAATGCTGACAGGAGAGCATGTAAACGAGCTGATAAAATTTTCTGCAAAAGAGCGAATCTAACCCCAAAGGCAGTGGCAGTGCCAAAGCATTCTGCCTCTCACTCGTCCTCGTCATCTCCATTTCCCACGACTCAATGGACTTTATGGCATATCATAAGAATAGAATCACCACTAGAAATTAATTTCCCATGATCATCTCTGGTTTCTTTGAGGGATGATGGCACTCGCATGTGCACATCTCCTCTCATCAATACTGATATGTAAGTATGTAGTTGTCAGTGTCAGAGTTGGGGGAACTCATCTTTACATATTCAATCCCTACCACATAATAATATCACGATCTGTCGCCTTTATTGTTATGTGTCTCTGTCCCTCTGCCTGTTATATAGGTGTACAGTCAACACGTTACACTCGTACTGGTAATAGCATGCAGGAGTAACATATAGGTATTTGCGAAGGAAATATTATGTATTTTGTACGTTATTTTCCATTTTTGTCGTGATTTCATTTCTCATATTCAACTGCCCGGAACGCGTGTCTTCTCCCTGTCCTCTTATCCTTATAGTTATGTATTTTAATGGAATCTATATGTTCTCTATATTTATGTACGTAACTTTCCTTTATCTGTGCTGTATTCCGTATTCTATTCCGAATTCTGTACGTACACTAATATGCACCAATTACCTGTCACTCTGACTTTGATTTTTCCCATAACAATGAGCGAAATCCCAATTCATGAACCATGATTCTACGCAAATGTTAAGTATCTCCTTATGCACGTAACGTCAAAAGTCAATCCACGTACTATATGCGCGTTTAGAAATGGAGCAAGCAGCAGTCTTCTTCAGGTTCAAAAAACAAGAAAAGAACCACACTTCAAAATGCCCTATGCATAGCTAATTTATTTTTTAAAGAAAAGTAAAAGCCACTGCAATATTTATGTGCAATATTTTGTTTTCAAAAAGGAGTAAAATATAGACAATTTTATTAATTTCAAAAACAGCTAAATCTGCTTTTATACAATTTTAAAAACAACGAAATCAGCTATTTACACGTTTTCAACGATCATGCAACGATGAAAACTCGATGTTTAAAAAAATGTATAATCCAGTGTTAATAGCGAGCAAAACGGACGATTGGCATGTTTCCAAAATGCCAGCTGTCAGTTTTTGCATGTTTTGAGTAATAATAAAGATTTTAATATTTGACGTATTTGGATAGATGGAATAAATAAAGCAAAACTGTGGCACATAGTTTGAAAGCGTTTTTAATGCCAGTTAATTTGAGAAATGCAAATTTTCAGAAATGAGGAAATATGTAAATGTAGCCTATTTTGCGCCACTGTGATCAACAAATTGCTCTAAAATAATTCTGCGTAGTATCTAGAACATTTGATATACATACGGGTAAGTCTGTAACAGTAGCAATAAAGGGAATCTATTTAAACTCACCCTTTTATTTCGCTTTTCAATTTCTTTAACAATTTCCATTTTGTTCCTGCATAAAATGTAGCCTACGTGCTGATTGTGAGCTGGGCTTCCCATTCCAGTGTCATGCTTTTACTTCTCGTCCTATCTCTTCCTGCAGAAGGGTATGTGTCAATGTCAAGGAAGTTTGCTACCTTTCAAAAGCCTTGCTATTTATCTGTATCCGTCCCGTCGTCGTAGCCGTCCTCTCGTCTGTCTGTCTTTCTGCATCTCATACGTAGCACTTGAGCATAATAAAAATATTTTCCTTACTCTCAGTTTCCACTTACTTTCCTATACCAAGGAGATGTTATCTTTGAAGTACTGTATTAGGCGTTTCAGATTTCCATTTCATACGGTATATTGTATTGTATTGTACTGTACTGTACTATGCGTACGACAGATTTTCAAGATTATGTAAAAAATAAAATGATATACGGATACATAATATCCTATATACATTATCAGTAATCGTAATCGTAATCACAAATCGTACACGTTGTAATCGTTCATATATTATGCCAAGTTGCAGCGCAGCGCATGCAGAGGCATAGAACTTCAAGTACTGATATTCTGATACGCGATACGAATAAGACCGGACTTTAATGTTAAACAGGAATATCTAATATATAGTTAGTGACAATGAAAATACTAATGGCAGACAGTAGAGAGTAGACAGTGACAGGGGATAAGGACAGGGAAATTGTGTACCGTTATAAGAAGATTCATCTTATTGTTCACTTCATTCTAAAATAAAAGTGTATCTTTTCGCCTTATTCGCCACTTACAAAATTACATACGTATCTCAAATGATAAGTAAGAAGAAGCTACTTCTGGCTATATGCTTACAGCACCGGTTAGCAGTATTTTTATATATTTTTTATATGGCAGATATGCTGCTACATAATAGACTCAATTCTATATCACTTTTTCTATCTGCGCCTATGGCTCCTGATAAATCTACAAACGGAACCACAGAGCCAGAGCCAGAGACATATTCTATATTCCGAGTATTTATCCTAATTTCTACACTATTTTTTTACGATTAGACTGCATTCCATTTTCTAAAGAATTTATGAAAAATACCGTCTTGCGCTTCCTAATACTAACAGCATTGTCGTCTTCCTACTTTGCACTCGTTTTTATTGACTCAAAAAAGTGACCGTGTACATAACACTTTTAAAGAACTGCTATGTGTACACAGCGTTTTTCGTTTTCGGGGCAACGCTATATCACCTACCAATCAGGTATGTAGGTACTGACAGCACAACACTCAAATGGCTACGGGGTAGCGTGGTAGCCGTGGCTGTAGTAGTGGCCATCGTGTTACATTTATTTCATTATTTACACCATCGTAAATAATGCTTCGCATTTTTCATGCACTATATAGATATTGCAAATAGTGACTATACCTTACGTCTTTTACGTTTGGTTGGTAATCTATAACGTACCTGTTCTATGCAATTATAGTGTGTGCACAGGTCTCGTAGGACAGGAGACAGAAAGAGACACAGATTTAGTAACACACAGCAGGCAGGCAGAACGGGACTCACACATCCACGTTTAATTACTTACTTGACACAATTGAAATCCTTCATTATTTTGTCAATACTTACATTACAATACAAATGCAGTGCAGTGTTCATTCTTATTTTTATATTCCACGTAACATTGAACTTGAGTTGACTCGAGTGGTCATCGTCCCCTTTCTTTTACACATTATGTCTCCAACTAAAAGCTAAACTGAACTCCCATAAGTGTTGTCCAAAGTATAATTTTTCGTGAGTCAGCAGCAACATAGTGCAGTGGGACAGATACGTCCTGTACATTATGGACCAACTTTTATTACATAGTTTTAATTATTATTATTGGTAGGTACTTATGCAAATGCAAAGGACTAGTTATAGGACTTAGAACTCAGGATTTTGAATTAGCATCTTCGTATAATACATCTATATACACATTCTTCACCTTATTTTGCTTCCCTGGATTCTTCAACTTTCGACTTGTTCCTAATAATGTGATGATGCACTAAAAAAAATATGTTTAGATGTGCCTACCTTTGCTTTGCTTTGGATGTGTAGGTTGAGCAGAAAGCAAAGTAATAAATTACTGTTTAATTAAGTGACAGAAAATGTCTTTGTCACACAGTAAAAAGGAAGGACAAAAAATACAAATGGACTCTGAATGCTCACTTCATCCATCATCATAATATTGTTATGTCTTTGTATTACATGTGTATGTGAGTACGTGTTTCACATTTAGGACTATATACACATGTGTAGGTAATTACATACTTTTTTATACTTGTACTGAACTACTGACTAAAGTGCACAGACAGAACAAGACAGAAGCTTTTGTACTCATGCAGCCATGCCCCTACTAGACATTAGACATTAGGTATACAGGTATTCAACGTAGGTACATACATAATTAATTCTACACAGACACTTTATACCTCAACTTGAGACCTCCACAGGATAAAGGATGAGATTAGGTTAAGTGTCTGTAATATCCCTACGACCACTGGATTGCCACTGCGAATCACCTTGGCAGCGTCCGGTAAATTGTAATTGGAATAATTGCTTGGTTGCTCAGCTCATATAGGAATATCATATGGATGCTTATTTATTTTTAATATATCAGTAGGTACTATGCTATGGCTGTACGTCTCCGGTTCATCATTCATCACAAAAATCCAAAGCAATTCAACATTTAAAGCACTGTTTTTTTGCATTCAAAGTAAATCTCAATCATATAAGTAAAGTCATGAGCATCTGAGGCACTATGTTACAATTTAATAATCATGCCAATTCAATTTTTCTGGACGACAAAAAAAGGCGCATGTAAAAATAAAAAAACTAATTGAATCGCTGACACAACTGGTCTAGACTCTGACTGGGTTTTGAAATTGGTTAAAATTGGCGATGGCGGTTTGCGCTGACTATACACATTTCATTTAACCCAATATCATATATCAGTAGATACGGACAAAACAAAGGAAAATTCAAAACTGTGGAAACATTAATTTATTTTCTATAAAAATTCAAAATAGGCACCTTGCACTGCTAAATTAATGTGAAGGATTGCACAAGAAGGTGATATTACTTAATATTATAATGGTGAGACCGACACGGACACCGACACTGGTACTGGTCCATAAGTGAAGCCCACGATATTAAAGTAGTAGTACAGCACGAACACTAGGCTTCTTAATTCATGCAGTTTCCTCGCACATGGACGAAACCACAAAATTTTTGGAGCGATTAGGTGGACGATTAAGCGAGTGTCCACTATGTGCTACTACACACATACTGCCTAGCCATAAGTTAAGTATACTTTAAGTACAGAGTCTGATATGCATGCATGATAAGAAGATGAGGATGATAATTCATTATTTTCTCATTTTTTTTCTGTATTGTGCAATGGGATGCTCATGACAATGGTGATTCCAATGGGATACATACAGTCAGTCGGTTCAGCGTTGTCGGGTAAAATATATTATCTGTAATAATGTGTAGGGATTTCTAAATGCACACTACGTTTGAGCGAGTACCTCAGTCTAAAATCCCTGTGTTCCCTACGCTCTAATACATTTACATTTACGAGGAAACTGGTAATGAAGATGTGAGTCACACTGCAGAGTGAGACTTAAGAAAACTGTACGTGATGCGAGGATGAAAAAGTCATCTCAGGACAGCACAAGAACCAAAGCTATAGGACTCTCAGGACACATATGTACATATGACATGAGATTCGTTTTTAGACTTTCCACTTCTATGTGTATTGTGTAATGCGGATGGACTGATGGCTAATGCTGAACTGCTCTTCTTTTATCACAGGAAATTTGCATTAGGAATACTATAACACCGTATTAAAATTGGCACTGGTCAAAAGCATCAAACCCAATGCAATGTTAAAAAAAGAATTATTTAAAAACAAAGACGTGTACAGATATTACAGTCAACCGCGAATTCCGAATCTAATCAACTGAAATAAATGAAAATGCCAACCAATGACGGACAAAGTCGATTAAATTTACCTTTGACTATTTTCATTTTTTTTCGCCTTGTAAAACAAATGAACAATGAAATTGGTTTAAAAAATATTATTATTATTTATATACCTACTGTATATATTTACACTAATAGGAAATACATATTATTTAAATAAGACTTAAGACATCGCCTTCAACGCGACTTTTCTAATCTTACTACCAACTAGAGGCAGACTGGCCCAGCCAAAACCACATCAAGACCTACCCAACATACGGATATATTATTATCTCAAGTGTTCATCTTAATCGCAATCGTAATTCATAAGTTCGTAACTTATCGTTACAGTGCAGTGTTTACCGTTCTATGATCTTCTTGGTCTGCATATGGCATACAGTGAAATGAGTGTGAATGTGATGTTAGAGATACACTCAAGACTCAAGATACCTATGTATAGTCTGCACTATAGCTGATAGCACTATACCCCATTATATTTATTTAGTACAGCACAGGGTACTTTCTGTAAGAAGTGATATCTGTAGAACTGAAAACGTTTAAGTTTACGAATAAGATTTACGATGATTTAAATTACCACCTAATAGCTACTTACATAACTTAGGCGAATGCAAATGACGACTCTCAAGTGTCATTGACATTGACCATGACCATGATTGTACACAAACTCCGAATTCCGATCCCGGCCTTTTCAACACTACCTGCCCACGCACTGCTGCAGTACAGTAAAGTACAGAGTCAAACCCAATAAGAGTTACTCCTGTCTAACCAAATATATGCATTACACATATACATACTTCGTTTTAAGGTGATCATTTCAACACATTACGTCATCGGTTCATCCTCTTGGTTCTTTCTACTCTTGTTTTTACCCCAAGCTATCGTGCACAATCCAAGACCACCATCTACAATCTACAGCAGCATTTCCAGGAATACAATACTGTGCCTGTTCGTATTAAAAATGAAGACCCTCTATACTAAACTACATACTACACTAAGTAAATGCAAATAGCTCATATGTATAATTACTGCATAGTATTAATTTTGAAACAATTATATGACATTATTATACCAAATTCATGTAGATATAGGTACTTCTGTAATATTACTTTTACATACCAAAATACCCAAGTTTTACATTATGTAATTCGAATATTTTGAGTAATTTTATGAAAAAGGCATGTGCTATGTAGATTTAATGGAGCTCATGACTGGATGATTTTCCCATTAAATGCACGTTAGAGTGGAAATTATTGGCAATAAATGGTGGTAACGTAAATGCCAACACCAACTTCAAATCCAAGTCAAACCGTCACTTATGACTACAACGTACACATTCACTTTAGTTGCTGTACATCTCTTTATCATATATGAGTTTAATATGCTTCATTTTATACAATAGATTTTCATATTACAGACGATAAACCCCAAAGGGACTAGCAGTAAGTACTCCGCACAGAAAGACAGGTCTACATTAGCATTTAGTATACAGACACTAGACAGTATGACACGGGAGAACTATGAAGGTATGAAATTAAGCCAGAAGATAAGATACCACTGAAGAAGCTAAAACTTTCTTGTGAAATATTTTTAAGTGAGACATCGGGAATTTTATGAGTAAATTACACTGTACTGTACTATAGAAGTCACAGGAATGTGTTGCATAATCGAGAAAATGTCAAATTGGTTTCGATGGTACAAATAAATTTCTTTGGGTACGTACTGTCAGACTGTCGGCTTTTAATCGTAAGTCAAGTTTGGTCGTCATAACCATGCAAGTACAGTGCAAATATTTAAATGTGCGCAGAAAATCTGCATGACTACTTGAATAGAGCCAGAGTCTAGTCCCTTTCGGGAATGTGTAGAAAATGGGAAGAGCTGTAATTTATAATTGATGCTTATGCTCCATTAGTAGTATAAAGTGACAGTAGGTAGTGGGATTATAAAACAAAAAGGCGAAGCTGGCACAATACGGACAAATGTTATACATAATAGGCGAAAGTGTCTGTAATATAAAGTAAGTTATCCAGAACAGGTTTGGCGGTAGTTTCCAGACCAGTTAACGCACAAAGTTGCAAACGGTACTAAAAAACGAAGAATGACGTCAGATATACAGTTGAAACCTGCCATGTAGAGAAAAGTAGTTTGAAATTGTGCGATATCAAAGTCGCGCAAACCGAACAAGTACAAAAACAAACTAGTGCAAACTCGAACTAGTAAAAGATCGCACTTATTGCGGAAAGACTGCTGCTGGTCTTTCCTCAATAAATAGTTTAACGTTAGGTGCAATTTTACGGATGCTAAAACCGCCTACTACCGTTTATATAAAACAACATAATACAGTAGATCAAGTGTCATTCACAATGTATCCAAATAGTAAAATATATTACTTTTTATCATTTCAAAAAACTACAATTTAACAAAGTGGCAATTATGATTGTATATGATGCATTCTTGTGTCAAATAAATTTGCATCACACTTTTCAGAACTAGTCCTGAAACGCACTAGTTCTAAACAGCACTAGTGCAAGAGAGCACAAGTACTAAAGAGCACTAATGCTAAAAAGCACTAGTGCTAAAAAGAACAAGTGCTAAAGAGAACTAGTGCTTAGGAGCAGACGAGCACTGGTGACGAGCACTAGTGTTACCAAGCAATAGTGTTGCCAAGCACTAGTGTTGCCGAGCACTAGTGTTGCCAAGCACTAGTGTTGCCAAGCACAAGTGTTGCCAAGCACTAGTGTTGCCGGGCACTAGTGTTGCCAAGCACTAGTGTTGCCGAGCACTAGTGTTGCCAAGCACTAGTGTTACCAAGCACTAGTGTTGCCGAGCACTAGTGTTGCCGAGCACTAGTGTTACCGAGCACTAGTGTTGCCGAGCACAAGTGTTGCCAAGCACAAGTGTTGCCGAGCACTAGTGTTGCCAAGCACTAGTGTTGCCAAGCACAAGTGTTGCCAAGCACAAGTGTTGCCAAGCACTAGTGTTGCCAAGCACTAGTGTTGCCGAGCACTAGTGTTACCGAGCACTAGTGTTGCCGAGAAACTAGTGTTGCCGAGCACGAGTGTTACCGAGCACTAGTGTTGC
>JAQFZE010003572.1:0-12383 GCA_034695245.1 Dicyrtomina saundersi | reverse complement strand
CTCCTTATAATCATACTGTAATCAAGCAAGAATTAGTGTAAATGACAACTGATGAAATACCTTGTTTTATAGGATGGTTTTTCTCCTTTAAAAATTAATGCTTTTTTTCAAACATTGCTATTTTAAACTATTTTAGGCTTACTTCTTTTCGATGAGTACACCATTAAAAATGCCAATTTCGAGAAAAAACATTAATTTTAATCGTGAAATTGTCTTCAGTTGGCAGTGGTGTCATTTCACCACTGTTTTTTGTTTGATTGAATTAGTTAAGGTGCGAGGCAAACCTCCCAATAATTCTCTTATCAACTTTAGCAAAATCATTTAATGATTTTGTAAAATTGGTAAATAACTTTAGTATCTATAAAAGAATCCTCAAAAAGAATTTATCAGCTCATCCCCAATCCCCACCCTGAATTTGCTCAAAAATGTTCAAATTACTAAAGTGGTAATATTTTAAATTGACTACAAAACGTTTGAAAGTGTTAATTTTAAAATTTCTTTTAAAAATATGTCATTTAAAACAATTTTCGTTTACAAAAAAAGTCTTAAATTTGTTGTACACTGTAAGTTCCATAAAGTAATAATTAAATTGCATTTTTCGTTGAGCGCTGCTTAGGCTTGGAAAACTATAAATTATCATGGCTTACTTTAAAAAATATTTATTTTAGAGAATTTTTTTACAGATATACAAAAAATAAAACGTTTTCAAAGCTGGTAAAACCACCCACAGTGCTACAAAATAAAAGCTATAACCAACTAATATTTTCTCGCGCTAGAAGATTTTACAGATACCAACAAACAAACTGCTCAGAAAGGTCTTTCATGAAAAGCTCAAAAACGTCCAGTATTATGTATACATTTACTTGAAAATCTTCTGGAATACAAATAAAAGCTTACTATAAAAATGGAAAATTAAATTAAATTACCATTTCCATTCCTGATTCTTCTTGATGGTGAGTGTGAAAACACCTTCAAAGACCAATGCCAAGATGGAGGCTGTCAAGTACCAGTAGTACGGATCACTTTTAATGGAAGTAGCACGCCAAATGGCAATGAAGCCATGAGTCGCAAAAATGACTCGTGTTAAAATGGCTTTCAGAACCACAATGATGTCTCCCATTTTCCCCATTTTCCCCTAAATTACGAGTTGACTTCTTTCGAAGTCTCTCTCTATCTCCGTCAATAAAAATACAAATGATGGAATTTTAAGTAATTCAAATGTTCAAGACATTCTTCTAAGAAAACAAATTTCTGTCCTGCAGTATCTGTAAACTGGAAATGTAACCAAAAATTAAAAAAAAACTACAAATAATTTAATTAATAAATCAGAAATCCGGGATAGCAATGATAATAATGCTACTACTGACTGTAGTAGTTCTTCTGGGGACTTGATTCAACTGACTGTCTGTGTTTGTATCTATGAATAATAAGACACGTCCTTGGATTTGGATTCGGATTGGTCTTCCCAGTTTGATTTGAGTTTCTCTTCCAAAACCGAAAAAGCTGAACTGGAGAAATGGGAAAAACAGAAATGGAGGAGGAAATTCGGCACGAAAGTCAAAGCGTGGGCAGTGTGGAGTTGCTATGAGGGGAACAAAGTACAGATACTCGATCCCACCAACCACCAAAATCATAAAGGGGCTAAACTACTACGGCAGGTAAACTCCCTGCCTACTACTCATCTCTGCCTGTCCCCTTCTCGATCTCCATACACAGAATCCCTGTTCTATTCATAAATGCAGTAATAAAGAGAAAGCATCGATATCTTTTTTTTTGCTACACATGTTTTCACTATTCCAATGCTATAGCAGTATCAATTCTGATCGGTGTAAATTTCCTGCATATTTGCTTGTATAATAGATTTGCTTACAGAAAAATATATCAATACTCAATTGAACTTAATATAATTTCCTATACCTAAATACCTACATGTGAAATTATAATTAGGCTTCTTAATTTTTTAATGCATATATAGCAAATACCTGTCCTAGTCGTTATAGCGATGCAACACGCAGTTTATGCCTATATCCTCAGTGAAGACTCAAAATGACCCATATCCATTTTTAGCTGAGAAAGAAATGCGTGATTTACAAAACAATTAAAATATCGTAATCCTGAAAGCATGTAAATAGAACATTTTGTACATTTCAAAAACATGTATAAATGAAACATTTTGCACAATAAAAAACAAGTGAATAAAGTATATTTTGCCCTTTTCCAAACATACGTCAATAAAACGTTTCGAGCATTTTAAAAACTCGTAATTAACATTTTACGAATCTATCTCAGTTACTGTTTTGTTACATAGCTCATTTTGATTCTAGCTTAAAATAGATATGGGAGCTTGGGCCATTTTAATTCTTCAATTATCACAAGATGTATTTTGCTAGAAATTCCAATTCGCTTTCTCTATAGCTTACGTTACAGAATTTAAATCCACTAATTTATTTGATGTACATATAACTGCATACAAAATACAAACTTATAATTTCCGTATAAGAATGAAAATACTGTATACAAATTAAATACAAAGGAGCGAAATGGGAAAAAAACTCAAATCTTCAAATTAAATGTATTGCATTTTTATTACGACAAAGAATACTTATGAATTAGGCAATATATCCAAAAATTGATGTACCTAGGTACCGTACTTTAGGTAGCATGTAATTACGTGCTGATATCGAGACCAGCATAATTATATGCAATTCCCTACGTGGGTGTGGGTACAATAATTCTTATTATCTGCTTAAAAGCTTATTTTTTGTTGTATATCTACACCGCAACATTTTGAGCCCGTCAGTCAGTCAGGTTTCTCGTTTGTAAAGTGTTCTGCTGGCCTATAGACTCATTGTGATTGTTACTTAAGGCAGCTCCCACATTTGTGTATGTGTAATATAAGTAGCTATACACCGCAAAGGCATTGTTATTTTTAGATACTGACAAATATGCATTATGTATACGTATAAAAATATATTACATAACGAATTTCATTCTTGTTATTATTATGGTCGCAGACGGCTGACCTCGGCTGAAATTGATGTTGACGTTGATACGTGAATGTATATTGTCACTGTCACATGTATTTCTATATGATCGAATGCAAATATATTGTCAAGCGAAATCATTTTCGAACGATCGAAAATCGAGTCCAACAGAAAAGTCCACGTTTTACTTCTGAATTTCTACTGTTGGTTGAAATGCAGTGTACGTAGTATCCCTTGCCACGCTTTACTGATTATTATTTCATACTTTTGCCACATCATAAATTATGCGACATGACCTCACACATTTACCGCATCTTATCCTACAACCAAAGTTTAGTTGAATGAAATTGTACGGCAATCGTTATCGTTAATGAGCGAATCCCACAGAATTACTTAAGTCTTCAGAGTTTTGCAAAATAGTAAAAAGGAAGAATATAAGAATATAGGAATTAATCACACATATAATTCATATTTTATTACGTATTTAAAGTATCATCATAGAAAGGAATCACAACTACTTTGAGGGATGATTTTTTTTTATAAAATTAATTTGACGTACTACCTTATGTAAGTATTTATTGGGGGGAGGGGGGAGCAGTACTCACAGACTTACATACTCGCAATAGTACTTATGACCTACATAGTATATAATTAGGGGCACGGATATAATATATACATAGATTAATAATATTGCTTGAATTTTTTAAATTCGATAATTATTCAAAAAAAACGAAAAAAAATGATCGTGCGTGTGTGTACAGTGACAATTTAAAATCTACAACTGTCAAGGTCAACAACGTAGGTAGGTAGGTACTTACATATTATTATGTAATAAATTACGTACATGAGCCGTAAATCATTTTCATGTTTTTATAACTTGACTTACAATTTAGATTTGATTATTTATTTTGTTGTTATTGGAAATGTGAACCTAGTAAAAGATTAAGTTTTCAAAGTTTTCATAATATATGATTACATACAGTTTCAATTTTCAATGAATGTAATTAATGTAACACTAGTATTACTATGTATTGTATTAAGTAATAAGATAAGATGCCACCGACACACACAGATCTCAGAGTTATGCTCTAAATATATGGTAAGCTTATAACAACATGGATCAAAATCGAAATTTAACTTAACTATCATATATAATAATACATAACCTTTCCCTTAATAAGGTAGGTAATTAACTTTACTGTACTTACTTAAGCAATTAATTCAAATACAACTTCGAAATCGATATCGAAAGTGAATTCAAACTTTTGTTTTTTTCAATATTGTAGATACCATATGGAATATTTCAATACATTTATCAAAGAGTATTGTGGACAGTGCGTATTTTATTTGTATCGCAATAATCGCAATTGACAATTTTTTTCCCTTTATATGTTACATTAAATGTAAGACTACTTATATAGTATATATAGCATTGTATTATTATTTAGTACTGAGTAAGTAAGTATTTATTATTAGTATGTGTACTATAATATATGTATTAGTTAGTGTTAGATTTAACGATTTAAATATTATTATATTGATTAGTATATAGTAATTTTAAATTGACGACGTAAATTGACACTTAAAACGATCAAATCTAATCGTACTCGTACAGTTAAACTGCTTCCCTTTTTTTCTTTTTCTCTCCCCCCCTAATATACTTATAGCAGCACACAAAAATCACAGATCTGAACTCTAAAAAAATGTTTGACTCTGTCCAACAGTTCATATTCATTATTTTATCTATAGTATCATCGTAGTTATTAATATTAATTCTTACCAATTATTCATATTATCATAACACTGACATGTACAAAAAGAATCTAGATGAAAGCCTATGATTCTTACAGTTTCCTTTCACGATCAGATTCTTTTAAAAGTCTCAAAAAATGTATTTTTGTTTATACTTTTCTGCACAAAAAACCAACATCCATCTGTTATTTTCTCCACACAAAACAATCTACAAAGTTCATTATTATTATTATTATGTTTGGAACTTTTAGCTGTGTATTTATTTTCGAAGACGAAGACAGAGACAGATCGGCGGACGTGACTCATGAAACATTTAAGTACCTCCTACAATTTTGTTTTATTACTTTTCTTAATCTTATTTTATCAATTAAAATATGTAATTTTAAAGGAATACGAATATGCATATACGAGTAAAGGATTTCGTAGCGTGTGTGAGCGATACCAAACAACTTTTCAGTAAAAGTAAAATAGAAATTTTTTTACATTTTAGCCATGATGAACAAATTGTTATGAATTTGTATTGAGTTTTACTCTAATTGTATGCGAGTCTAAAAGACTAATCGTAAGACTATAATAGTTATAAATATAACACGATAATTATATACAAATTACAATGTACACGGTTACAGAAACTACTACAATTTAGTAATGTCCGAGCATCCCAACAATTATTATAATGAAATGTTGAGTAACCTACTTTACACAATTTTTGACAATTTGTTGACAGGGTTGTGGTTGAATTTACAAAATCACTTTCACTTTGGTTAAAAATTTAGATTTAAATAAAGCCATCTGCCATATGTATTCGTGTGTGCGTGTAAAATGCTAGAATTAATAATAATCATAATAAGCTGCGTGCATATAAATAAGTAAATACATGAATGGGTAATTTTCATATAGTAGACAAGACACACTAAATATAATTACAATTAATTTTAGTACTTACATAAACGAGAAACTTGTGTGTAAAAACCTTTAAAAAAAATTGAATCAAGTTTTCTTTAAAGCATATTAAACCCGGAATATGAAAGCCCAGGAACAAAACATACATTTCCATGAGCCTGCTATCAACCACTTGTAACTATATTATTATAGTTACAGTAATTTTTAATCATTATCAAAAGCCATATGACTATAACGCAACCGCATTACATAGTTGACTATAACATAATATTATTACAATAATAATTATTAAAACTACTGTAATTTAAACATGCATACAAATTGCAACAAAATACATGTACTTATGTAAATTAATAATCAACTAATGATTTTATATCAGATCTGAAAATACTTTGAATCCGATTGCGCTGGACCTGGACGAGGACAAGGACAAGGGAGCGCAACTCATTGCTACTTTTATAAACCATGATTCACTCATTACTGACTCAGTATCAAACTATCGATCATTATTAATGTGACTACGTTCAAATTACGTACAAATTTATTCACTCTTCTTAACGATGTGATTTTTTGTTGTTATTTCTATATATTCATTTATAGAAATTGAAATCAAAATGGGAAAAAATAACACGCAACAAAAAAAATATTAATAGTAATATGGATAAAATAATAATGATATTTTGATATTGATAAGATTAACTTTTGGATTATTTTGAATATTGGTACATAGAATATAGTTACAATATTATTGGTAAAATTTAAAATCAACATAAAAATTATAATTCAATCGGAATTTCAGTGAACGTTCCATTCTGATCTGAATTGAAGTCATTATTAATTCCATTTTCACCATTTTCAATAATTGGCTTTCCTACAGTTTTAACTCCTACATCTCCAGATGAGAGTGTGGGGACTGATTGCTTCGATTTTATGACTGGTAAACTTTGTAAAGTTAAGATTTGGGATGACAGCGTCGCAACGGTTTCTTGAAGTTCCTTGATACGGTCTTGAGTGTCCATTTCCCCATCGGATTTATCACCATTCGTGTCACTCCCATTGGACGAAATGCACCGGTCCGTATTCATCTCTTTCTCAGCAAGAAGTTCTTGATTTTTTAGTTTGAGGGAGGAAATTATTTGGGATAAATCGAACATACGCTGAAATGTCAAATTAAATCAAATCAAATTAAACACCTATAAATTATTACTGCTTTTTATACAAACTATAGTTAAGTCAAACACACAGTCTCCAATCTACTGGCTTAATATTACTGTTACCTGCAATTTGTTTTTATTAAATTAGAAAGCAAACAAAATGCCTGTGAAAACATTGAGAAAAATTTTAAAGAAAGAACGTGACGTAAACTTTATTTCACTGATTATTTATTGAAGCTAACTTCGATAGCCCAAAACTGTTATCTACGTGTTTTCTAAATGATATATTTTACATCAAAACTAAAAAAAACCAGATAGCTTATTTTGATACTTTGGAAGAGACCACAAAAAAAGAATGAAACGAATTTATGAATAAGACTAAATAGTGACGTTACCTGACTCTTTTCCGCATCCTTAATTCTTGCATGAACTGAGTCTTCCTTCAGCCTGGACTCAAGATCACTATATCTTCTCCGCTCATCCTTCATCTTTGATTGCAGATCTTTTTTCTGAATGTATGAAGACTCCACTTCCTCCTTCAAATGTTTGCACTCATCCTCTTGACGTTTCAGTTGATTAGACGTTACCTGTACCTGTGAAGGATCATATGTCAAGATTTCACGTTAGTATGAGCCTCGCTCCGTCGACACTTCTGTTGACATTTATTATTACACTAATGCGGAAAGATTGTAACTTTCACATAAAATATATTGTAGGCGATGATGAGCTGACAGCCTTAACTATTATGACACATCTCATCGCCAAAGAGTCATATAGAACAAAATGTAATAAAATACAACAATAAATATTTTTACAAAGCACCAAAGCGTGGTCATCAAATCTCCTAACTGACACTATGCCACATTGATAATGAATGAAAATACTGAGTAAAAAGTTATATTTCTCTTTTGGGGTATCCAACCTGAGTTTCCAACTCCATAATCTTCAGTCTATGCTCTTTGAGTTCAATAATGGTATGCATTTCCCTCAGTTTCAACGACATGATGTCTTCCTCGAGGCGCTGCACTTCCACTCGACTTGATGTAAATAAATTACCCAAAGGTGTTGCGTTTCCTTTCTTCTCTGTACTATTGTCTTCCTGCTCCTAGCACGCGAAAAAAAAGAAAGAAACAGAATAAAAATTTATCATACATTATCCCTGCATTCCACACACATGTTGTAGACTCACGCTACATATTTATAAGACTATATCCATTTCCATACTCCGCACAAACATTTCAAGTGTCCAACTTCAAACTGCACGTTGCACGACTCCGATTGTAACTTTGCCCTAAGTTCTGTAGCGAAACTGACAGCATAGCCAAAGCAAAGGAACAGCGAATATCATAAAATATTTCGTGAGCTGATGCATAACAAACAAAAAGTCAAAGTCAAAGTAAAATTCGCCACGTTGTCTACCTTCATAATATATTCGCCCATGCTCGTCTAATGTAAAGAAACGTAGGACGTAGGCATGATTTAGACTTTGCATTTACTTCTATAATTATACCTGAAGCCTCTTGTGCCTAAATGATACCGTATAAAAAATACAGCGTAGTTTATCAGCATCCCAAAAATGGCTACGAAAATTTAATAATTCTCATCTAATTTTTCAGCAGCGCAGCAGTAGCCTGGAGCAGCCGAGAAGCATATTATATAGCAGTCTCAACCCCCAATCATACGGAATTAAATTATTTTTTTAAATCCAATTTTTTAACTTGGGATTTAAAAAAACTTTTTATCTTTCTGTTTCGAGGTCAGTCAAATACCTTCCAGCTCAAAGAAAGGAAAATGTGCTCAAGAAATTTCAAAATGGTATAATGCATAAATGCATATGGGATTTGTATATTTCTCGTTAGATTTGGAATAGAATAGAATAAGAATTCAGAGCATTGGTATTCACACTGGGACTGGTCAATTTAATAATGCATAGAACAAGTGCATACTTGTCAAAAGAATAAATACCAATGTCCTTTTAAATGCACTGACGCTGACTAAGGGCGAAACAGCCAGCAGTGCAGTGCAATGAAAAATAAAAAAAGAATGTAAATAAATAAATAATTCCTTCTTTTCTTCCTCATTCTGGTTCTCAGCCCACACTTTAACAGTTCAATACAATAGACTTATATGGATGACTAATACTTGTATGCAATTGCTAATTTGTTTTAAACGGGCCATGTTTTGTACATATAAGTAGTGCTCTAATAGCATGACTGTGACTGTGACAGATTGAATTTGAATTTGAAATGAAGGAGGTGGAAGGTGAGCAGAGAGCTCACACTGTTTCCATTAATAAATTATACAGTCGTTTATACAGTATTGAATTTGAATAGAAACAGAATTTTTTGTTTTTTTTTGTCGTCTTTACTTGTAAGTGCTTCTGCCACTGGCAAGTGAGATCAGCTACTTTTGTACGAAGGTCTTTTAATGATAATGAGGCTTCAGCTTCACGTAGCTTCACAGCAATAAGTTCTTCCTGTAAATTTAGACAATAAAAAAAAAACAGTAGCATTATATAAGGAGTTGTTCTAATCTGGTTTTTAGTGAATTTAGAAAGAACAAAAAAAAAATCCTATTAGCATCTTTTAGCAAGCCAATAAGAGCCTTAGGGAGGGATACTAAAAATATTTTCTTTTTTAAAAAAAGTTACTTAAAAAGTAATTTGTTTCAAATTAAAATTTATTTATATCTGTCCTGTCATGAACCACACCTGTAAATGAGCCACTGAGTTATCCACCACAGACTCTCTCAATTTCTTCTTGTCTTCTTCAAGTTCTTGGATACGGGAACGAAGATCAGACATAATGACAGCATTCTCAGCTTCTTGAAGACGAACCTCCACCAATTCATTCTGTAAACATTGAATCAATTCTTCTTTTTGCTTGATCATTTCGGATTTCAGCGAGACTTCATCCATGGAGGTTTGCTTGGTGTTATTCTGTAAGAATTATATTACAATTAATGAATTTATCCGATCCCCATTAAAATGTTAACTATTTGGTGGTATCATTATAATCAATTAAATGTGCATAATTGCATTAAGCACGCCTTCCATCTAATCTCACACCGACACCTATTCTCTAAACACAGTGTAAGTAATAGCATATAAATAATATTTAAAATATACGGTGATATTAAAGATGTATTAATCAAGCGTAAATTCTAAATTCGCTTGCTTATCGTTAGTTGTGTGTAGCGATACATATCATTTTTATAAAATGGGAAACAAACAAAATAAAAGGAAATTCTTACTGTTTCATCTAAAACAAGAAGGAGATGTTGATACTGTTGTGTGACATTCTCAAGGTGCTTCATAGCTTCAAGATAATGTTGTCTCACAGCCGCCAGCTCACGTTTCAGACCAAATGTGGTTTCCACTTCTTCTGCTCTCCCAACTTGCCCTTGTATTAATTTATTTGCTAGCTCCGAGGATTCCAATTCTAACACTTCTATCCTATGTTTTAATAACTTATTCTCCGTTCTCAATCTCTGTCAAAAGTAAATTAATCATATTACATGCATACAAGATTTATTCGTTAGTCGTTTTCTACTACTTCACCACAAGCAAGTGCCATGTACGTACGTCGTTGCTCCGCTCAGAATGAAATAATAAAATAGTTTGGTTAGGTACTTATAGTAGTACACAAGATATATATAAAGACACTCAGGACGACATCACTAATAACTATACTATAACCATTTATTCCAAATTGGACGAAAGCGAAAACCACCGACAAATCTTGTCAAATTGTCATCCGAATCTGAATCCCCGAGCGCTCAAAATCTGACACATCTATATACTGAATAACTTTCCTCTCCCCCATATCACAATTTAATTTATTGCACTCAAAATATAATATAATTACATCTTTATATAAAATAAATCCAGAGTCTCGAAAATACAAGTAAAATCACGTCATAGCTCTCCACCAAAACCCAAAACGAAAATGAAGAAAATGAAAATGACTTCTACTGAACATGCTTTGGAATTCCTTCCTCGTTTCCATTTTTTTTTGTTTTCCCTCGTCGTCGTCGTCGTCGTTCGTTCGTCCTTCCAAAACTCCATTATAATTTTCCTTTTTCTGCATTCTGCATACAATTCTACATATACCTCCCTAACCCATTTTCTCATCGTTAGAGAAAAGTTTTTGGACTTTCAAATTCATTATATTATTTCCTTGTGTGAATATAGAATCTGGGGAGACTGCTGTGGAGTCTGGAGTCTAGATCTGAGTTTGACAACTTTTATAAAAACGTTAACGTTACCAAGAGAGAGACTCGATGCGATGGGGAGATGAGAAAAATAAAGAAAGAAAACTCGAGAGGAAACACATGGCACGTACATATAGGAGTGAAAAGATACAATTTAAAGTTTTTGCTTCTTGAGAGTCTTTAAACTTTTACTTACACGAAGTTCTACCATTTCTTCTTGTTCTTTTGTCTTCATGGCTGCATATTCCTTCTCCAACTTTTTCATCTTTTTTGCATTATATTTCATTTGATATGCCAAGACAAACAAACTTTCAGGATCCGCTTCGATTCGAGGTGGAAGCTCTTTCTGAAGAAACTGTGTGGATTTCAAACAAAACAAAT
This sequence comes from Dicyrtomina saundersi, assembly GCA_034695245.1. Lineage (NCBI taxonomy): Eukaryota > Metazoa > Arthropoda > Collembola > Symphypleona > Dicyrtomidae > Dicyrtomina > Dicyrtomina saundersi. Next base: position 997 of record JAQFZE010003572.1, on the reverse strand, counting down.
ACAAACATTACAAACATAAAATTATAACTTTACTCAAAATGACTATATAATATATGATGTCGGATGTATAGTCTACAGATACAGAATCAAATTTTACACAGTATATATTAAACGTACGTGCAGCAAGAGCTACAGAATAGGAGGTACCTGACTTACATAAATAATGATAATACTATAGTATAGACATATAGGCCGATATCATTTTGTATTTATATACCTTTATATACCTAATCTGTCAACGTATATGTACGTAATATACGTAATTTAAACCACAAACCACCGTCCATAAAATCAACAAATATACAGATATAACTAACCCAGGAAACAAAGACACGTCCAATATTATAATGTGGGATAGGATTGGAATTCACAGATGTACACGGATTCATTCTGAGTCTTAGTCTGTTTCTGTTAGATTCCAAACGCCAAAAGGCCAAACAGAATGCACAAAAGTCTATTGAAATATGTCAAGTGTGTGTGGAGCAAATGGAAAATCTCACGGAGAGAAGTAACAAGATTGTTTTCTAACACGAATACTAACACAAATCTGCTGGATCTTTTCTTACACAGGACGGAATGGACATATGGAGGGAAGATGAGTAACTGACCGTAGAATAGAACAAACTTTTAGCAGAATAATAAATACAAATATATATAGATTTGAGTACATGCAGTCAGAGTATGAGGGTATAAGGCTCATGATATCGTGTTATTGTTGCCCTCAAGAGCAAACAGTTCCCATTATGTTTCCCCACATGAAATAGTATGAAATAAAATAAGCAGAATAAAATTACCTCTGCTGTATATTGAAAAGTACCTAACCTAAACTTAGCAAGCAAACCAAACAAAAGTTACTCGAACTCGACAAACATGGAGGAATGGTCGAATTTAAACCTGGAAACTCGGATAATAAAAGGATTAGAACCGAACGTGTGGGTCGTGAGCCGTGAGTGAGCACTTCCATATTCTCCTACTTATGTAGTAAACGTTATTATTC
>JAQFZE010003571.1:0-12383 GCA_034695245.1 Dicyrtomina saundersi | reverse complement strand
AAATGGACAAGGTAAAGCATTCAAACCTGTTATTTTCAACGTTATTTCTGAATGTAAATGTCTGTGTCATTACATGGGAATATGGTATTTCGCACATACATTGTTGAATTAGGACATTTCGGATGCAGGCCTAGCATAAGATAATTATGTTGGCGTAAACTACAAGCTTTTTTGTATGCTTCTTGAACATATTTCGGCTTTCTGGTGCAAACCTGTTAAGATATTTGTCCAATAATGCTTCTATTCCTTGGCACGTCAAATACTATCAAGTACTTTGTATTTAAGCTTGTGGTTCTACGTTCCTTAGAAAAGGCGTTTTGTAGAACAAGTATACCACTAAAGTCTTAATGTTGGGACAATTCCGTAAATATTTTTCAAACTTGTAGTCTTGGTTTAGGATTTGATTCTATAAAGTTTAAATGATCGTCCGAAATCACTAAGCAGGAGCTGATTTCTTCTTCTAATAACTGTTCAATATTATTTGAATCTGAAGTTAATATTAAATCTGTTTCCCATTCATACTCAATGCCAGAGAGTTCTTCTTGCTTTGTATGTACACTAACATATATTACTTTATTTATTTTTTCACTGATTATCTGCTGACGATGTTTACCAATTTCTAGACAGCGAGTACTTTTTCCTGATAAACTTGGGCCACATACTATAGCCGTAAACCGATGAATAAGCCTGATATTGTCAGTGTTTGATGTTGACATTGTCACTTTTAAAACGGTACTGAAATATTTTTTTAATTACAACACTTCTTATACTATCTATTTCTAGTATTTCGTTTTTGTTAACACTACATATTGTTACACTTTGCCTTTATACATTAACACGTAATAGTACACAAGTAAACTACGACAGAATTCTGGACAAGAGATTTTTAATGTATTATATTGTAACCTATTATTTACAAAATTACAACCTTGTAGAACTGAAGGTATCATATCCATAAAGTTTCTAACTTTTCTATTATTAACTAATACAGAACTAGTAAATATGTTTAAGAAACTTTTATAACTAATGCCTTAAGACTAAGAATACGAATAGTATATACAATAAATTTCACAAATTGTAGACTCCCGATTTGTAACGCAGTAAAATTTTCTGCTGTTATTTGCTTGTTAGGCTATTGCAGATTACTATATCGTTGAATTGGATTCCCATACGAGTCAAAATATTCAAAGCTGCTTTTAAAAGTATCCCAGTAAGCTATCAAGTGTCGGCTTGGACATCCTAACTTGTCAGTGTTTTGGATAACAGCAATAGGATAAGTATTTTCTGGATCCTTTTTTCTGCGTCTAACAATGCCGATCTCATTTGATCTGCCGCAATTACGTAGTATTTAGTTTAAGTCCCGCCAAGTAAAACTTCGAGACATTGCTGTAGCTGTCCAGTGTTTATTGTGAGGCCGCTGTTGTTTGTCCAAGATCTGTAAAGCAACAGACACATTTTTTATTGACACATCCTGTTATATATTACAATGCAAACAAGAATATAAATTGTACAAAAACGTGTGTGATACTTTACATTTTAACAGTTCATCACGACTTGTTTGTTCTTGTCAATTTGAATGAAGTTTTGGTACAAGCTGAACAGGATAGCTGTCACTGAAGTTGATAAGGCGGTTCTAAATTTCAATTGTATTTAAATCTGGCCTGACTTGTTTACACTTAAAGCGTTTGCTAGCGTAAGAACAAGCTTAAATGCACATAGGACTCTTCCTTGAGTAAAGTTGTTACGATTTATACCATTTCCAAGGCTTGGGGTGGCGGCAATTTTCTTAAAGGTGTTATAAGCGAGCAATTATTTATTTTCTCCGGCGCTGGCGGCATCTTTAAAACTCAACGGAAGTGTCTTGTACTCTAATGATTCGTGATTCATTGAAACTGATATTGCACTTAGATTGAAATGCTTAAGGTTGCAGAAACCTTTAGTAAGCTTTCCGAGGTATGCTTTAGAATCTACAAGTCCAAACACAATATACTGCGGCAACTGTGCGTAGATTCAGTTATTTAATGAGTGTGAGCTGACACTTGATGGTATTACACAATTTTTGACTTTCGGTTTAAGGCATGGGTACTTGAGTGTACCGATTCTAAGGTTTAGTCGATGCTTTTTAATTGCAAGTGGTAAAACTGTCTGCCTCTTCAAGTACAGTACGGCATTTACAATGTCCACACGAAACTAACAGCCTGCATACCCTGCCCTGGTTTCAGTTTCAGCGTCAATGCAAAACGCAGAAGAAGATCTGCGCATGATAATTTGTATGTCAGATTCCGCCAGTAGCATGCGAGTTTGTTCAAAAAACGGTGCTTCAGGCCTTCTCTCCATTGTAAACTGTTTAGATTCTTCTGCAATGTTGTACCGTGCCAAAAATTCATCGTCCAGTTTAGTAAACGTATTCGGAGTAGAGTTTGGATAGTAAACCTGATCCAGCATTTTATTCTTCTTTTCCATGGGATTAGATAAAAGTTCTTTTTTCAAATAGAAAGTGATGGCGTAGTGATTTGAGTTGTCACTTACAAGCTGACTATTCAAGAAAAAGTTTATGTTATTAAATAGTCCATAGAATAACATTGAACACGGAGCCACGACGTCGGTTGCTGCAATCGGCTTTCCATCACTTAGCATAACCTAAAAAGTTAGTTTCAAATGCGATTCGTTATAGTTGTAATACTTGCCTGGAGATTTTAGAATATCAAATAATAATGGGTTTTCGTTGTCTCTTGGGCTAATTTTAGGGTAGTACGGATAGTATTCTGGAGCGTTTGCAACACTGACGTGAATGGGCGGCAGTTTATCAAGGACAAGGTTGCTTTTATGCATTTTTTCGATTACTCGTAAACAGTAGGTTCGTAGTAAAACCCCTGTGTATCCATGATGAAATATGTTTTCAGAGCTAGTAAATTTTTAAAGGCATTGCTTCTTCGTTAGCTTGATGGTGAATGATGAATTGAGTAACATACAAGTCCTTAAATGTTATAACCGTCTGTATACTTTACGTTTTCTTCCAGCTTCTGACTAGGCCGACGGTCGGCCTGATTTATTTTTTCTGTGGTGAGGTTTGTTTTAAGCGACCCCTGACTTGAGGACGCCTGCGCACAAGCTTACGCTTTGATTCTCCAGTATGTGTTCTGCGTACCGCAAACCTTTCTCTAGTTTAGTTAGATGGCATCCTGCTTTTTACAGCTGGTTGCTTGTTTTTCTTAATGCAAGTTGAACGACAATGTGTAATGCGACACTTGTGTGTACTTTGTCGCCTTTTAGATGGCCTGCTGGATTTAATTTGAACTAGATATTCGTTTCCGTCTAATCTTAAACCACTAAATGCTGCAGTGTCAGCAGTGCTTGCCAGACCAATGCTTGTTTCTTCTCAGGCTCCCATTTGGTTGCTTTTTACGACTTCTTTAGTAAAAGGTTTAAGTGTACAATATTCTCTGAGTAGGCTATCTTTTATCAACTCTTCGTCAATTACTTCAATATTGTCTCCAGTAGCAGATTTGTAAATATTTTTGCACACGATTTTCCGCATTTTCACAATTAGTGATAGATTGCGAAGCCCACAATGCCTTGCAAAACATTTACTTTCTAGAAATGTTTAAAGTTTGTGGATTGCGATAAAATTGCTGATGTTGTTGTTACTTGAGAGTTAAAACGATAATAGGCAGATTTTCACCAACAAAGCCTTTTCATACCAGCTTGGTTTCAGGTTTAGTTTTGCAGCTTGAACACTTCGAGTTTAGTATATATGCTGGTTAGGTGTTGGCTTTGTTATACTTTACGAGGTCAAAATTGTAATTCAGCAATAGTTTGTGGGTTTTCAGCAAGCTTTACAATGTTACGATATTTGTTAACAAGTGTTATTCGTATAACTTGCTGTTTTTGTGGTTTCAGTGGAAGGTATAGTTTCGGTAAAAACTTATGCACTGTCTCTTCATTGTACTTGTTTGATATGTCTACTGACCGAAGTCATGGCAGTGAATGTGTAGCGTAAAGCTGGTTCTTAATCATATTGCACAACACAAGTAGGCGTTTAGCTGGTACTACATGTTCAGGCTCTACATCTTTTTTAAATTCTTTGGCTTCATTTTCATGCTCTTCTTGTTTTACTTATTCAGGTTTTAATTGCGCAACAACGCTTGATTTAAACACAAAGGTGTCATCTTGTCTAAAGAATCTAATAACAAGCAGTGGAAGTTGTACAGTGATATTTTATTCAAGTTAAGGCACGCTAAGCTATCCATCGGCGTGTTCAAACTGTACTGTTGTATCACTCCATAGGGATTCTGATAGTATACGATTTATTTCATGTACCACATGATATAAGTCTAATTCTTTAGGTACTTTTATTGGAATGAAATTAGCACAAATCTTGTACAAGTGTATGTTCATGTACTCGTAATCTACAATTTTATTGTATTTGTCTTCGTCAAAACCAATTTAAGATTCGTAGACGCCATTATAAAACTTGTCGTGTTGCTGCAAGCCCAAACACAAAGCTATAGGTTCAGGTAACACAACATACTCGTTGTCAATACATTTAGATGTTAGCTTGCATTTTGTATTACTTTTATCTGATGGAAAATCAATTTTTAGTTTTGTGTTATTATTTGTTTGATCACTCATTTCAGAATTTAATCGTTCAAAACATATCCGAAAGTCTAAGTCTCCTGTTGTAATTTGTTTTCTGAAAATAAGAGATGTTTTGAAGCCTTTGTATAACTGTAAAACGTTTTTTATACTTATTATTTTTTTGTAGTACAAAACAACTTTCCCTTAGGCTCAGCGTCAACACTTTTAGTGCTACGTACTTTTCGCGATGGCTGTGTCTGTACATGCTGGGGTGGAGTTGGCTGAGGGCTGCTAGTGTATTTTAAGCTAACTAATCCAACGTCATAGTTTTAAAGGTTGAGTGGTGTAGGCAGTACGGCAATAAAGCTTGATGGGGTATTGCCTGAATATATACTTCGTTGCTGATCACTGGTAACAGTCATGTCTATGTTTTCAGTACTTGTAGGATCTCTGTCTAAGGTTAAAAGTAATGCCTGTCAAGTCTTTTTCGTTTGTTGTTGATGTGCTGTTTGCCAGCATTGGAAAGATACAGGATAAACGGTGAGGAATCCATTTTGAAATGCTAAGCCCGGCTAAGTTCTTCCTTATAAAATCCGCCAGTAATGCTGTCGTGATTTAGATCTTCCAGATAGTAGGTTATAGGTATAGTCTCCACGTTAACTGCTCTAACAATGACAAATTTTTTAGAGTAATTTTAGTTGTACCCTGTTTAGCAGTCAAAAACATAATAATAAGTTTATTTAAAACGCTGGTCTATTTATAGCTAATACTTTAAAACAAGTAAATTCAAACGTTATATAAATTATAACGACCTTTGTTAAACGTTAGTTTTACACAGCTTAATCTAACACGATCCCCTGGCTTGTACTTGGGTGTCTGGTTCTTAGTACTGTCAATCAAATCTGAGTACATGGTCCTATAGACATCATTTTCGTTTAAACGATTAACATTATTCGGCGCCATCTTGATTGTAGAGTGGAATGTGTTGTTGTATACCTTCACGAAGGCAGGAAAAATGTCAATAATGCGTAGCGTGCTCTTTTTAGTCATGTACTTAGCTACCTTCTCAGAGATGGTCTTACATAAAATTCAAACCTATTGCCTTGATTATTTGTATAGCATTCAATGAAACATCTAATTAAAGTTGTTGTTGAATATTAGTTAGATTGTTGTATTGACAGCTAACCGTATTACCCTTTCTACCATACTTGATTTAGTTTCACTATATGTATTAAAGTATTTAATTTCTTTTGATTTTCGAAACATTTGCACTGATTCTGCTTGAAACTCGGTTCCTGTTATAATAAAATAGAACATATTTTAAGTTAGCTTGATGCAACAGTTTGTAATTTTATGTTAGACTATTTACAAGATTAACAGAAACGGCTACCTTGGTCTGTAAACAAATATATTGGTGTCATTTCAGCTTCTTAGAAAATGCTTTTAAACTCTTTAATTATTGATTGCGGTTGTTTAGTTTTAATAAATCTGCAGGAAAGCTTCTTGAAAAACGCGTCCAGACAAAAAATGATATTTGCAAACCCAGAATTGGCATTTTTAAGATCCGTCCCTAGAAGTTTTTAATCTGCACAAAAGGTTTTCCCTGCCATATTTACTAAAGTTCTTTGGCGTTTAAATATTTTCCTTATGGGCCCAAGTAAGCTGTATGAATGCAGCTGACTAAGTTCGCTATCAACTACAGCTTTTTAGTGAAACTTCCTATTGTTTTTTATGTAACCACTAAGGCTAGAAAAAGATCTTTTTAATCTGGAATTAAAATACGATTTTCTAATGTCAGCCATTTCTATAAGAACTTTATACCTGCTACTACCACTGAGCAAATTTAAAATTAAAGTAAGATGGTTTAAATGATTCAGGCATATAATATACTACAAATACAATTTACAAATTAAACATTTTATTTTCACTATTTTGTTAGAATTATTTTGCCAATTATACATGCCATCTTTTTAACAATTGTATTAGTAGATTAGTTGTTACAAAAACTATAATATACCAAACTTGAGAAAAATACATTTACAAAAATCTTTAAACTTGTGACTGTATATCAGCTTTACGGGCGTTGCGGCTAATTTTTTCAAGTTCTTTTAAACGATCTTTCTTTTTTTATCTAGCTGCCATCCCACTTGGGTGGTGAATAGTCATTATTCGCGAAGCCTTAATAGTTTCCTTATCTAAAATAATAACTTTTTTAAAACTCTTAAATCTTGATAACGCTACATATGTTATACACGCAATCACTTCTTTGGTATCGAAAAACACACAATTCTTTTCAATTGTTTGTCCCTGTGCTTTGTGAATCGTAATTCCATAATTTAATACTAACGGAAACGCCTGAATTTTAACATACTGTTTAGTCTCTACATCTTCTTCGTTATAATCAATCTGCAAAATTTTGACACCTTGTCCACGAGAAGTTACTACTATATCGCTCTCTTTGTAGTTTAAAAAATTTACTACAATTGCGTCAACAAAATTTGACCAAGCTATTCTGTTCTTGAGAGGACTGTATAGTTTATCCACAACCGTTCCGTTGCTTCAATTGACCAAACACTGATTTACAATTATATTACGCGTAAGCATCACAGAGGCTCCGTAATCAATTTCTAATGGATCCTTGTAAATTGATGTCGTCTCACCAATAATCGGCGGCACTTCCAAAAAGTTAGGAAAGAGTTTTCGGATCACCTGCCTGCAAAAAGTATATAAGAAACATGAATTATTATTATTGTGTATAAACTTGACAATTTTGCATGCCGCTTAACATACTTAATACAGGTTTAAAATTTGAATCTGTTATAATATAAAGAATTTACAAGTATACATACCTATTGTGAATGGCAACATCGCGGTTCAGCTTAAACAAATGCACGGAATTTTCAAAGCTCTTGAATTCTTCCTCATCAATATTAGTTTTTAGAATATGACGTTGTCGCTGTTGTAAGTTGTACAAATCTGCTGTTGTACATTTCCAATAACGCAGGCGCATCAGAAACTTGTAATAATGTTGTTGTTGTGGATCGTTGCAGTTCTGCCGAAACTGTTTTTCAAATACAAACGCCGTGTCAAAGGATCTGTAGAGTTCTAAGCTTGCTAAAGATCAACTGCTGGAGGAACAATACACTGAGTGTACAAAGCTACATCGCCAACACAGCTGCACTAAAGATTATTGCTGAATGCAAGGACTGTACGTGCAGCTTACAGATATGCAGCCCAAGATGGATCTACAAGCTTCATAAATTTGTCAACAAAATAAAGTAAATGAAGGAAATGAATGGGCTAAGACAGCCTAATTGTTCCAACTTCGTCAGAAACCAAGACTTTGACATTTTGAAACCTTTCTTTATCTTCCCTCAAAATTCCATTTCGAAACTGATCAGTTATTGTTCCTAAGTTATACGGTTTAATGCGAAAACAGGAATAAAATGTGTTTCTACGGATATTTGAGGCACAAAAACCTAGTAAGCAACAAACTCGAAACGAAAATGTTTTATCTCGAATTTGTTTTAGAGACAGCATGTATTAAACAGATTTTAGAGTTTAAGTTTTACCAGACCCTAGAATACCAACAATCATCATTGGTGGAGGGTTGCAATAAAACTTCTTGTCTGGCAAATCAATTTGTATTTGTAGCAAGTCAACAATACGTCTTTGCTAGGGGCCAAAGAATGTATATGTAATCTTTCAAAGGGCATAGAACTGCATGATTTGTGACTGTATTAGACGCTGAAAGTCTTCGCGATTGTTAACATACAATGGTTCGCTCTTACAAAATTTGTCGCTTATTGAGTCAGTTAAATCACATTTACATTTGCAGTCAATGTTATCCGTTGATGTAAGTCAATATTTGTTAAAACAGATTTTGCAATAAGAATAGTTAAGGTTAAACGCATAGAATAGGGATGTTGGTATGATTACTGAAAGTGTGCAGGAGCATTGCAAAGACCCGCGTGTGTTAAAATCGTTTTTCTTTATAATGTTCTATTATTAATTCTGATTCAGCTTCAAATGTATGTGGAAGTTTCTTGCATGAACAACAATTGACATGTCTGCAGGATATGTTTCTCAGTAGTTCACCTTCTGACCGTTCAGAAGAATTGTTGATGGTTATTATGTGGTCTCTGAATTTTAGCCAACTTTTGTCATCTTGAAGATTGTTGACAGCAAGGCGCTGGATATAAACAGACATATGATAAATTTCTCCTTGACAAGCACTGCAAGTAACTCGAAGCTGCACTTGGCTGAAATTATTTGTGTGACATTTTGCATTTAGACTGCGGCTGAAATAACTTTTTTCTGGTACCTTGCTCCACAAACTCTTCTTGGAAACAATAATTACTCCACAAAATTGACAGTTTACAATTGCAAACATTCTGCGTGGGTTAAACAAAGATATATAGCAGCCGTCCTAGCAATGTAGACCCAAAGCACTATTTATCCCTTAGTTAAAACTAAAGTCTAGAGTTCAATTCTTGAGTAAAGTTTCTGCGTTAAGCTAAATCTAGGTGCCGGATCGTAACATTTTTAGATCGGTTGAGCTAAGTAAAGTCCAACGTTTTTGCATGCCAAGTAAAAGTTTTCACCATCTAGAGTTCAAATGTTGATTTGAATTCCATCCACTATCCAGATTTGGGTGCCGAATTGTAAATTTTTCAGTTTGTCAGCTCCAAGTAAAGTTAGAAGTTTCAGCAGGCCAGATAAAACTTTTTAGCATCCAGAGTCTAAGTCTGCATAGAGCTGTTGTCCCTCAGCTGTTCTGCCAGCCAGGAATAGTTGTCTTAACCAGTTTACAAAGAGTTTCCAGACTCATGGGAGAGGCAGGGTAGAGGCAAGTCCAGTGGTCCGAGTCCTTTAGATGCTGAGCAGCAACAAAACTAAAACTGAAATTCTATATGCAATGAATTTGAAATAGAAAATAGTGAAGCACATGAGACGAGTGGGAGTTTGGCGGGGCTAGGCGTATTATAGGCCAATAGAATTAACGCAATACAATTATACCTCACTATACATTATAAAACATTTGCTTCAATTAGCAGAGTGATGAAGGTGGTTTTTGGGTTGCGCTAAATGCCAAATTTAGTAAGCAATAAACTGTTTTAGCTTTAGACATATAATCGTGATTATTGTAAATTTTAATTCATTCTGGAGCTGACTTTTAGACTGAAACTACCTCTCTGCCTCTTGCATCTGCTTGGACCAATACTGAACGTATAAAGACATGGCTAGGATAGAGACACTAACTCAGGACCAGCTCACCTCTGAAGGAACAATGGGGCTTGCAATTGCAAATTTAGCTCTTGAGAACAAAAAAAATCAACTTTAATTGCTTCCTGCTCTAACTATCGGAATTTCAAAGCCCAAACTTGAAGAAGAACAGAACCTGCATCGATTTGCTACATTATTTTTTGGAACTGACGCACAACCTAGACCGTCATTTGGGACATCTAACAGAACGTTTGTGTCTGTTGTCCAACATCTGGCTCTGAAATCCAAGAATTGGGAGTTTTTTGAGACTTCAGACTCTCAAAATATTAAAAACAAAAAAAAAGTTTGAGCTTTTTACAACCCAAAGATAAAGACGCATATCTACTACATTGGACAATGAAATAGAGAACATATCAAGCATTTAAAAGTCTCGTTTTCTTTGTTTGAGAGCTACTCTATCTTTGAATGGGCTACGCAGCTGCTTGAGAAACACAAGATCCATCTAACCTTAGGACAAAAGGTAACTGGCCATTTGCCCTATTTTGACGGACAGCCTGCTGAGTTTATGTGGGACAAGCCAAAGGATCGTTTGAGGAAATTTCTGTTCGGGCAAAACCCACACTTTTCCTTTCGATCTGTTCGTGTCCAGTTTTCGTTCAGCAACTTTACTGGGGCAATTAAAATGTTGATAAATGACAACATTTCTGGAAAGTACGCTCAGCAGTTTCGAAACTATGGCGTGTTAACTATTTCTTTGACGTTGATTGAAATGAACAAGCTTGTTCATTAAATCACCCAAACAAATGTACAAGTAGCAGCAATGAAACCCCTTTATGGCCCGCCTCGCAGTGCTCAAGCATTTTCTGGATCATAATTGACGTTGCCAGACCGGAGTACTACCTACACGGAAAACATCAGCTTAGACAATGTGCCCCACCTAATACAACTATGTACATCAAAAACTAAAAACGTGGCAGCAAATACTGACATGCATGGCAGTGAGGCAGTTTCACCTCTGAATTCACCAGCAGTCAAACCAGTGTTCACGATTGATTTGCAAGAACTTTTTTCTGGCCTTCTACCGTCGCCTACTTTGTCAATTGAATGTCATTCTGGATTAACAGACGATGACTCAGTTGTATCTGACGAATCTGGCAATGATGCTGACGATGAAGACGATGCCAACAACAACCACTAAACTGAGTTTATATATTCGGCTCTGTACTAATTTTTAGAAGTATGTACAACATACATGCAATTGTTTTAATATATATATAAATAACTTTTGTATTGCAAGTTTGCAGTCAGCTTTAGTTATTTTTACAAAGTTTTTGTTAAAAATATTTAGATTTACTTTTAAACGTTTGAATATAGTTTTTATTAGAAAAAGAAAATGAATAATTTAGAAAATGCATTTAAAGATTGTAAATATTCGAAAGTGCGCCAAAAAAATAAAACTAAAAATGTGAATTGTAAAATTGTTTGTTAAAACGATGTTGTAGGTTTAAATTAAAAATAACTAAAAAAGTTTAGTCCTGCTGCAGACACACTTAAGCAGCAAGTGTACACAGTTGGGCAGGCCACATTATATCATCAGAGAACATATAAACGTTTTAGAATTTCATAGTCTCCATCTCGGCATCACATATATGTTTCCAAAGACTGTAGACACATTTAGGCAGCAAGTGTACACAGTTGGGCAGGCAACATCATATCATCAGAGAACACATAAACGTTTTGGAAGTTTATATCATCCATCGCGGCAGCACATGGAAGTTTTCAGAGACTGTAGACACATTTTAGCAGCAAGTGTACACAGTTGAGCAGGCCACATCAAGAATTTTGGGAGACATCAAGACGATCAGGAAATTTGGGACACGACATCGCCGACATCTGGTTCCAAGAATCCAAGTCCAGTCCTCAATTGGCATTTTTCCCCCCTTAAGTCGATGGTGGTCCATGCCAAAAGTTCCAAAAGCTTGATCCAAAGTCCATTACTAGAGTCCGCATTGAGGTCCAGCTCCAGTCCGCATCGCTGTTCCAATCCTAAGGAGAAATCTATGACGAGAAAGAAAGTGAGATCATGAGTCCATATCCCAAGTTCCATCCATCCATCCATCCATCCATCCAGGCTAGGCAGGCAGGCAGGCAGGCAGCAGCAAGAGAGACGATAGAGCAAGGCAGTACTTCCTAGTACAGGCTGTGATTTAAATATGAAACTCTATAATATAGTTGCACAGAAGAGCAGATGAAGGAGTGAATGGGGAACACTAATAAGAGGGAGCTGTGTTGAGTAGACGGCGTATTCTACACCACTGTTCGACAGAAGTTAACTTTGTGGCATGAAGCTCGCTTTTCACAAAGTGAACTTTTTAACGAAAAACCAAAGCTCAAACGAGCTTTCGTGTGTTATAGTAATGAGCCCGGAAAGTGAGGCCCTGAATGAACTTTTGTAGTTCACGAACTATTTTAGCCAAGTTAACTTGAGAATGTCGAACAGTGTTCTACACACAGTGTGGCCATTATCTACCACGCACCCCTGTATCGTTCTCGTCCTCGCTCACTCAGCCTCACTTACC
>JAQFZE010003570.1:0-12386 GCA_034695245.1 Dicyrtomina saundersi | reverse complement strand
GCATGCCTCTGCTCGCGTTGTAGAGCGTACAGAAGAAGAGCGAACAGAGCGTTGTAGTGAATAAATGAGTTGCCCTAATGATTGGTAGTTTAGGATTTTATTGAATAATTGTGTGTTAAGGAAATGCGACTAAACTTGCGTATTACTTCAGCTTAGAAATTTTGTATACTCATGAAAACGTTTACGAATACAGGTGTAAATTTTGTGGATCGATACCCTCGTTTCCTTTAGTGAAGCGATTTTGATACTGGTAGGAAAATGTCCTCGGTCAAGAGTTGGTAGGAAAATGTCCGGGAGGCAATTGTCTGTTGTCTGGGAGGGAAATATCTGGGAGGAAACTGTCCGTTCACCATAAAACCCACGACACTATTTCATATGCCTCAATTTCATTATAATTTTTACATTTTATAAAACTTTATATAGAAATATTCAAATTTTTAGGTTTCTTAGTTTTATTGTTGAATTAATAAATTACAGTTAACTCTCTTAACTTACGTAAAGTATAAAGAATATATATATGTAGGTTAAGTACAGTGTGTCTCAAAATTTTAAACTCACTTTTAAGTCATGACTTGCTTCACTAAGTTTTAGTGAAGCAAGCCGTGACTTCCCCATGTAATCAAACAGGGCAAACGTTGTCATGAGGTTGACCTGTCTTGTCCAACGCTGCTATGTCTACAGTAGTCCGATGATCAAAGTGAATAATTCAAGTCATAAGTAATACATGTGAGTGTACACATACCAGTTTCCGTCATTTTTCATTTGTTTTGCCGGGAGATATTGCTATTTGAATTTAAAAACCCGTGAAGTGAGTTCCAAATTTTGAGACACCCAACTTTCGGTGTTTAATTATTTACATGAGAACCATGTGACGCTTGGGAGTTAATCAAAGTCGAATCATACTTATTAGTGAGTTGTCATCTAAAAATAAATATCTCGCCGGAAAATTCCTTCTTGGAAGGAAGTGAACTCCATAAACCGTGGTGAGTTTCAAATTTTGAGACACATAGTATTCTAAAGAAGATTTGCAATTATCAATATATTTATAAGGGCTTACGAAGTCTATCGACTTTCGAAATGCCGATGTTCGTTGGATTTATCTTGGAATGATGGTGCCGGTACGTGAAGATGTAGAAGTTTCTTTTCTTGTATAGTCTAGAAAAATAATGCCTTTCCTTGAACGACACGCACACCTTGAAGTCAACTCAATTATTTTAACTGAATGTGCGAATAATATTATTATGTATTTTGCTCGTACAATAACATTCCTAGAAACCGTGTCGGGGCGAAGTTACGGATGTGCTTTGAAGTCTTACAATAGCAAAACAAAGTTAAAAACTATTTTTGAGTAACAGCTTGTACCGCTGTTTTATTACGAAGAATTTTTTTTAAAGTCAAAAATATGCCCAGAAAAAAGAAGTATTAAACGACTAACATTAAAATTGCAGAGCAATATAATAATTCAAGTGTATGATGACCATCTCATATAAACTCTATTATTTTTTTTGAGGGCTTGGTTTCAACTATGATTAGATTTTGATCCCGAACTAAGTAGCTGTAAAAAACAGCCAAACACTTTGGAACAAAATCATTGTAAAGTGTGTACACTCTACAAGCTAATCTACTTATAACTACGATATGATTGTAGTGGAAGATTGGGAAGGGATACAAGCCATAAAAATGGAAGCAGCTCGTGAAAAATACTTGTACTCGACTTGCACTGACTACTTTACTTACTAATGTGATATGAGTATGAGATGCATGACTTGACGTATGGGAAACGAAGAAAGATTACATTTTGACGGTAAATGATTCATAGTTTTTGAGCTGACTCCAGTCTCCAGCACAGGATATTATGCACTTGTTCGTATAAAATTATAAAATACAGTTATGCCTATGTTTTAACACGGTGCGTAAAGACATCAAGGATATAGTGACAATAGGGATGAAATATTATTATTACATAATAAATCACATTGCCATGTCTTACCCTGCTCCGTGTACTGACAAATTCACTTAAAAGGGATTCTGTTAAAAGGGAAAACCGCCTAAACGGGACAGATTCGAAGTGTTTGGTTGGCCAGCATATGATTCAATGTTAAAATTATCCGGTTATAAGGGAACCGTTAAAAGGGATTATCCGGTTAAAAGGGACTTTTTTTACCGTTTTTGGTTTTTTTGTCACTTAAAAGGGATTTTTGAAGGAAAATAGAAGTAATAAAAAGATAAATAATACAGAGCCGAGCGAGTGGAGCACTATTGTTCTTGACAACTAAACTGCACTCATCTTATCTCTTATCTGAACATGTACATTATCATGTTATTATGTATATTATTATAGTAATTGTATTAGTGTAAACATACCTGTAAGGACATATCTGTATGACAACAGTATTCGTATTCGCGTGCGGCGATCGGCTGAGAGCAATGTTTTGTCATAAGCTAACAAAAAAGGATTACGAAAAGGAATTTGGATTTTGGCTTGCAATTAAAAATAATAATTATTTTTTACAAGATTATCGACTCTTTCAAATCATCCAACACATGCTTACATGGGCGATGTGTCATGTTCCACAAAGTGAATCATGACATATTATATCTTAAAAGCAATGCAACTGAATGCTAAACTTCTTACTATATACTGTCTTTCAGTCAGCGTAAAATAGTGTCTCGCAAATCTAAACATTTACAAGTTACAAGTCTACGATCCGTTTCTGTTTCGACACAACGCGGTTATGCCTCAGCTTTTTTATTTGAATGGTACGGGGACCTTGAAATGAGGCGCGCTGAATTTACTCGAATAAGAATGGGATTTGAATTTATTAGATTCTAGTAAAATAAGACTGATTAAGTGAGACAGTGAGACTAGCTATACGAGACATCAAGTTCAGGACCAGGATAGTGGATATAGAGATCCAATTCAGATTCATACTAGTCATCGGGATAAAGTCATCTGTTACTTTTCTGTTCCTCCTCTTATTTCATCTCATAATCCTAATTCCTAATCATACAGTTCTACATTTCTATAAAACTTCCAGGTATTTCCTTTACAATAATCTTTCAGTTCTTGTTCTCTGATCTGAGCTACTTATAATTATGCTCATGCTTCCTATCTCAATATCTCTCAGGGTCCCTATACAGTGTTTTTAAATCTCCCGTCTTTTGACTTGTTTACATCTTGAGCGGTGGCCGTGTGGTCGTGGTTGTGGTTGGGCAGTGTGCGCAGTTTAATATAGCTACAACATTTTCTATTGTGTTCTATTCTAGGTACACTTAAAAACAAGGATTAACAACGAAGTCTTTCTGTTCTCCTAACTCCGTACTCTGTGTACTTATCTGCTTATGTTTAGGTAGGTATTTATGTATCATAATCGTAGATCGATCCTATCGCTCAATTCAGAAGTGATACCCAATAAACAAGCCAAGTACATTACAATTTGAATTTACAATGCAGAGTCACCATATACTTACAGCAGCAGCGGATTCAGTGAAATTAAATGTAGTGAGGAAATGAATCAGAACAAAACTACAAACCACGGTCCTATACTTATACCTGTAAATAAAAAGTCAGAGCAAACGACGAAAGACCAAAACCAAGAGCCAAGAAAAAAACGCACAGAAAGAAAAATCATTGATCTGAAAGATTAAAAAAAAAGAAGAAACATAATTTATATCCCCTTTTTGAATGCTTACTAATGCTCCTTGCTCAGTGCGTAGGGAAGTAGAGAGACAGAGAGTGAGATAAAAGAGTAAATAGTAGACAATGGAAGGACCCCATACGAATTTCCGAGACATCAAAATCCTTGTTTCACTCTATTATTCATCCTATCAATGGCAGTATCTGACTCCTGGCAAAGGCTAACCTAAACCATTACTAAACTTTACAAATCCCCGTGCTCAATCCAATACTCAATGCCCAATCACATAAGTACATACAGTTATAACAACCACTATGTAACTGTAACAAGGTGGTTTTGTTATACATGTATGTATGCGATTCAGGCCACATATGAACAGATCAATTCTTAGCTTATTAGTGTTTTTAATTTACACATAACGAGACCTCACAATAATGTAATTTTTTTTAAAACTTTTTTCAAGCCTAGTTTTGGTTTTTAATTATTACATTACACTACTTCGTCTACAGGAATATCAACTTTGACTTTATACTACATAGTTACACCTGTATAAATTGATATTAAACAGCTCACAATCTCATTATCCAGTAATGCAGTGTAACTTACGTATTTTTTAACCTGTTCAATCAGATGGTTTTGAAGTTTGATTATGTCAGTATTGTGACTCTAACTTAAGTGACTAATCTAATAGTGAAAAAACCTTCATGCTGTATTACTGCTAAATATGTACATGTTGAATTTTAACCTCCCCTTCCCCCATGCAGCTACAATATAGAAACGAAAACAAAAAATAGCTCATTTTAAAGATAATTTTATTGCAAATCTAAAAAATAATATTGAAAGGTTAACAAATATTTAAAAAATCAAAAGCTCGACAAAAACTCTTGTTTATTATGTAGTTTCAAAAATTAACATGCAAACAACGATGTTTTTTTCAGAAATGTTCTACTAAAAGGTTTTAAGCATATTGCTTGAAAATTTAGTTCTTAAAGTGCATAGCCTCGAAATAATTGACAAAATCAATAAGTATTTTAATTAGATTAAAAATAGCCTTTGTTGTACATGGCAGAAACAGAGTATACCTTAAAATCCGTGTATGCATTTAGGTACCGTATTTCGTGCATGGGCATGCAATATTAAACAGGCCTGTAATAGTACAGTGCACAGGTCTGAAAGGTCAAAATTTGAATAGTTGACAGGTCTGTAATTGTACACGGATCTTTAATTGTACATTAGGTATGCGATTTTGATTATACAGGAGTGTTTTAATTATTCATACATTAATTTTTTCCCGTCACATAAATTCTCTAAATAAAATTATCAAAATAAATATATAATTATAATATTTTTTATAATATATTATCAAAATATAATAAAATATCAAAAATTATTTAAAAAGTTCGCAAAATAGAATCCAGCCAAAGAAGGTCGTTGTAAGCGTTGAGCCTTTGAGACCACTCGCACTCGTCTATAGAAATTTAAATTTTTCTTATTAATTTATAGTCAAATAAATTTTGTGCGGGAGCTTTTCATGCAACTATTCTTTTCGATTGGCTTAACTTTTTCTAATTATCATTATTTAAATTGTCCATGCTTTTGACGTCTCAAATCTTTACCATTTCTGCTGCTACCACTGCTCCGTAATCTTAGCAGTCTACTATTACAGGAAATACGATACATGCTCTTTATTTAAACATACTATTTCCAAGTAGG
Source organism: Dicyrtomina saundersi (assembly GCA_034695245.1). Classification (NCBI taxonomy): domain Eukaryota; kingdom Metazoa; phylum Arthropoda; class Collembola; order Symphypleona; family Dicyrtomidae; genus Dicyrtomina; species Dicyrtomina saundersi. The sequence continues at coordinate 7,035 of JAQFZE010003570.1, read as the reverse complement.
TAATTATATTATGTATGGTCGACTTCGGATACATTGTTAAATACTATGTATTATGTAGGTACGTAAGTACATCTTCAGCTTCAACCTTGAACGACTGTGCCGTCAAAAATATGTAAATAAGTGTTGCTGTCAAAGAAACCACAGTTAGTTAGATGGGAAGAATCATGTCAAGATGTCAATTCTTCTCAAATCTTCTACTGTCTACTTCTTCCTCCGGCCACTAGTGCCTATGCCGATGTCAATTTGGATGCCTCTTTGTACATATCATCTATTTGTTGTGGTTCCGGCTCTGGATACATAATGCTCAGCGTCAGTTTAATTCAGAGTTAGATTCAGATCAACATTAACATAGACTCGAACAAGAGATGGAAACAAAAACAAAAGAAGAGGCGGAGACGGAGAAATAGAGCGGCCTATGTTTAAGCATAGGGTTTAATCTCATTTTGGCTTTTGGACACGGATGACAGACAAGAGAAGAAAGGCAGAAGAAATGATCTTTCAATTTGTATCTGAAGTAGGATCTGTCATTCATGGTCATCTGACGAACGAGAGATCACTGAATACTGGTACTGTTACCTGCGGTCGAAGTCAAACAAAAACTTCACTTAAAATTGAAGCATCACAAAATCTCAATATTAAATTCTTCATTTGTCTTTTTGTTTCTTAAGATTAGCTTCTCTACTTGTAACAGTAATTTGTAGATGTTTCAAATTTTAATTTAATTGTTTTTATTTATTGCCTTATTAAAAGTGTTAATTCATAAGTTTTTAATAGAAAAGAAGCATTACGAGTATTACAGAATGGTACTTTGAACCGCATAATTTAATTTGTACAGCCAAATATAGAAACACGTTGTCAAAAAAATTGTCCACCTTGGGCTCGAAGTAGAGCGCTGAGATTTGATATTGACTTAAACAAAGATGTACGGCCTTATTTGAGGAAAGCTGAAACATGTTCTACATAATATAGCATTCTCATCAAAACCATAAACGTAAAATTTTTTTAATAATTTTTTTTAAACATCATTAACTCACATCGTAAACAGTCTTTTTTGTCAAAGTTTTACCCCATCAAGTGCTACTTAATTTGTGATCAACCCCTTGTAGTTACTATATTATTACTCTGCACTACATATAAAGTGATTTGTAAACAGGTCCGTGTTGTCACTAAATATTGCCCCCCCCAGCACAGAATTTTGACGTCATTTGTGAACAGTTCCCTGTTTTCACTAAATTTTACCCTACCAAGTATTACTTCATGTGTGACAACCCCAATATAGTTACTAAATAGTTACCCAGCATAAGATATGCCGTAATCTGTAAAACGGGAACCAGGATCACAAGTGAGCGGGACGCACTGGTAAATATGGGAGTGTTCCACATATGCCCACTTGCGAACCAGTTACCGAGTTATATATTTCTACCAATTTTTCTCGTATCGTTGCGCGTATTATTTGGTAGAATGTAAATTGTATGAAGACATGATAATAAAATTATTAAATTAATTTATAAAACCTAAATCTCAGTTCTGCAATGATGCGATGGGGCAGATGGTAGGGATTTAAAGTGTGGGGGTGCTTCCACCACATCCTATAAAGGGGATGAGCCTGTGAATGGAGATGAAAATCTAAACTTCTCATTGGAAAGGAGTTGGTCATCGGCGAACGCATTCACTACAAAACAGCCAAACTTGTAGTATTCAAAAGCTGGTGCTCATTCCACCACTTCCATCCTTTCTTTATGTACATGTGCTACAGTTGGAGTAATCGAGAGTGATAGGCGGCAAGAATAAATTTTCCATGCAACCAAATTAAAACTGCATCCTTGCGAACTATCACTCTCAGTTACCCCAGCAGTATATATGCACGTCTTTAATGATGTTAATTAATGTGAATGCTAATAATCTTACCCATATTCTTTTACGACCCACTCACACATGCCATCTCTCTAAAATGTTAATGTGTAAATGGTTATTTTTAACATAACACAGCAGCAATAAACATTGACTACACCGATATCGTCCGGATCATTAAATAAATTTTTGCAAAGGGAAAAAGAAAAGAAGAAAATGAATATAATAAAAATAATATAATAACAAATATTCATTAAGTTGATATAACCGAAGGTCTTACAACCAGACTCAACCAGTCACTGTGGGTGAGGAAATAGGAGGCTACCGCGTAAGGTCGTCTCGGTCTTTGTACCCTACCACATCACATATTCCCGTCTCCTCCCCCACAGTAAAGGAGTCCCATTTCCCAAGGACTCTACAGTAAGTAGTGGTCACTAAGGAGCACCGATTAAGATTGGGTTTCAATCAACCACCCAGTGACGTTTACCGTACAACACCGAGCCGTAAGAGGATGAATACACATGCTTAAGAGGATGAATGTAGAAGTATCTAAAAATGATAGAGACAGGGGGGAGAGGTGTGTATACAAAAGTGTCTAAAAATAGGGAAGGAAGAGGGACGAGACTCAAAATGTTTTGCTTGATAGACATCAGTGTTGCACACCCCTTAATTAGTTCTATAAATACATACATATGCAGGTACCGTAAAGATCCACATCACTTCCAAATGAAGTTACAATGCTGTATTAGCCCCGAGTATTTAGAAACAAAAAAGTATGTAAAACATAATACCAAACTAATTTGAAGATACCAAGTGTCTAATTTAGAAATAAAGAATAAACTGATTTAAAATATTGTATCAATTTTACGGTACCTAATTAATGCACAAGAATACATAGCATACGGAAAAAGCTATTTAAACCCCATTTTAATAAACAACTAGTATATGGCTCCTTAAGCTTTAAAGACTTGTTCTACTTTAGTAAGATCATTAAAGTAACAGATAATTTAAAGAGTCAATGAAACCTGCTGATGTACATAAAGCAACCTCAAACTGTTGAGTCCTAGGTCAACGTAAGCCTGCAGTGGTTTGTCGGAGAACAAGTAATAAATGAATTCTGGTCTGCCAGTGAACTTCAATTTGTGTACCGTTAGCTTGCAGTTTTGTGTTAGTTCAAAAAGTAGGTAATTATAACGGCAGTATATATAGGTGCGTCATAACATGGTTCCAATGAGATACTAAATAGAATGTCTAAAGTTTGGACTACAGTTATTCCCAGCAATAAAGCCAGTCTGGTTTATGTTGAACTCTTCTGTTGAGCCTTTTCGCTTGAAAATTTGTATTCCACCACAGTGTCGTCTGAGTGCAACACAAGTGAGCTGCAGTTGACTGTTGTCGGTGTTTTATTTTCTCTTTCTTCTTAAAAGTTTCTATTCCACCAGTGTCGTCTGAGTGCAACATAAGTGAACTGCAGTATACTGTAATGAGAGTTTGTTATTTCCTCTTTAAACTTACAAGTTTCTATTTCACCACAGTTTCGTTTGAATGCAATACAAGTCAACTGTAGTAGACTATAATGAGGGTTTGTTAAGTCCTCTTTAAACTTAAAAGTTTCTATTCCACCACAGTGTTGTTTGAGTGAAACACAATAAAACTACCATAGACTATTGTAAGTTTGACATTTTCTTTTTACAATTAAAAGTTTCTATGCACCACAGTGTCGTTGAAGCACGACAAGAGTGAACTGTCGCGAGTTTTCACATTCAACTTTACACAACTGACAAGTGCAACTGTTTCACACCTGTGCATCTGTAAAAGAATATATTGATCTGTTATTTCCAAAAAATCTAGATTTCCCAATTACTAAAGGTAAAGTGCTTTTAATTCTAGCTCTAAAATTTTAGTTTAAACATTCAAATAATGTATGTTTAAGCTTTGTAGCCTCTCGTTATTTTCAAGTATGTAACTAACCACAGTATATTGTAAATACAAATATGTATTTTATGTAATTTAAAAGCAGTTTTAAAAGATATTAAGCAACTCACTACTGAGTTTTGAAAGCCACAACATTTCATTTTTATTTAGGCAATTTAAAGCAAAATAGAAAATTTGTGATATTTTACGAGTTTTTGTAGTTTACGAAAAATTGCATAAATGCGTTGATATAAATGTATTGCAAAATATAATGTGTTTAACTAGTTTTTTGCATTAAATATTCAATGGTGTGCTTGTCCGTTACGCTTAACTTGAGCTTTTTCTAATATTTAACAATTCTACATATGTCGGTGTTTTATAGATTGTGGTTATTTTATTAGATCAGAATAAGTCATATTGAAAAGATTATTTATTTCTATAGACTTTTTACGTATTTTAAAAGTCCGCATCATTACAATTATTATAATTAACAAGGATAGAATAATTAAAAAATGAAATAGGTTACTAACAAAACAAACGGATGTGCAAAAAAACGTCAGAGGTCGGCATCCTTACAAAGAACCTGGCTTTGTTGATGATTTCTTCAAAAAAGCTTCTAGGGACGGATATAAGTAACGAAATTTTGCCACGCCACCCCACTTCCTTCGTCGATGAGTTGAAGAAGGGGAAAGGGTGGATTTGGTAGATAGAAGTGGGGTAGGAGGAAGGGCTAATCCGTTTTCGAAAAAGCAAGAAAAAAAGAGAACAAGGAAAATGAAGAAAAAGACGGAGAAAGGTATGTTTAAGAGAAAGAAGCTGAGAAAAAAGTTCGCCATAGGAGGCAAAGCTCGTTAAATTTCACTGCCAATGATCCTTCTCCCCATGTCTCAAGGCAAAGGCCTGCACCAAAGCAGCCTCGAGAAGCTGATGATTTGCCACGAGATGTTGTTTCTTCTGAAAAGAAACCTGCGGGTATCATCTTGATTTGATAAGGTAACAAATTCGGGTAACCCGGAATCCGGCAAACCAAAGTCTACCACAAGAAAGGTTAACTCCGGGGCAATACGCTGTTGTTGTTAATGTTTTGACAAACGACAGTAGTGATATTTTATTTGAATATCATTGTAACATGCTAGTGGCAATGTTTATGGAGCTTACGCATCCATATCCACAGCATGTGTAGTTCCGAGTGCCTTATGAAGTTACTCGGGTTAAGCACGCGCAGTGTAAATGGATACTGCCGCATCTATGCAGAGCTGCAGAGCTTACAATGAACATGCCTTCTCATAGGCAGTAAGTCCATTAGGATTGGATACACTGAAATTGTGGACGTATTAGTGAGCGCCTGTCTTAGTATTGAGTAGGAGATCAGTGTTCTTGGAGTCTAGGGTTTGTATCTTACCGCTACCACCGTGTATTTGCTTGACCAACATGCTTGGGTATGGCAATATTAACTACTAATTATGCCGATGTAAGTAAATGCAGGTTGAGTACACGTAGGTACGAAAGACTAGGATTTATTACGATAGACGGATAACACAATTATTATTATTACTTAGAGTGAAAGAAAGACTGGAGGCGGTAGTGCTGATGTGTTGCTGAAGCTGCTCTGAACAAGACTGTCCTTGAGCTTACAATTAGAATGCCTTCTCATAGGCAGTGAGTCGAGTAAGGTCGGAGACACAGTGTCTGACTCTCAATGAGAGTGCGGACGTATAAGTGAGCGCCTGTCTCAGTATTGAGTAGGAGATCAATGTTCTTGGAGGCGTAAGTTTGTACCTTACCGCTACCACCATGTATTGATATGCGTAACCAATATGCGTGGGTATGGCAGTATTAACTACTAGTTATGCCGATGTAAGTAAATGCAAGCTGAGTACACGTAGGTACGAAAGACAAGGATTTATTATGATAGACGGATAACACAATTATTATTATTACTTAGAGTGAAAGAAAGGCTGAAGGCGGTAGTGGTAATGTGTTGCTGAAGCTGCTCTGCACGAGACTGTCCTTGAGCTTACAATGAGCATGCCTTTTTATATGCAGTGAGGAAGGAAATCTCACGATCCTGTTTAATTAAATGTGAAGTAAAAGATATTGTTAATAATTTTTAAATTTGAATTTAAATGGAATAAGTATGTTCTTTGAATAATAATTTTTATTGACAACAATTTTACCGTGCGTTTTTATAGCGTGCACAAGAATAAAGTACAAACTCAAAGCAACAAATAGCTGACGACTACAAATAATTTCTTTTAGTCTGATTAAGGCGACAGAATCTGTGGCTTAAAGAAAATTAATTAATTTAGTGTTTTATACTTCTAATGATTTTAGAAAATTAAAGGTACCGTATACACGCAGTATAGGACAAGGCAAACATGGAACGGCATTTCAATATAAGGTAACAACAAAAATAATATTTTAAGTTGATATTTACATCTAACTGAATGACATAGCAGTTTTGTAATTATTTTTTACATTCAAATTCGTATTATATTAAAAGTTAGCAATGATATCCATAATCGCAATATGTGGGAGTTCAGCAAATGAGTTTCCAATTTCTCCGCCAATACGAGGGTCTTGTTTCTTGGTTTTAAATGAGCTCGATATGGATACAACGATTCATGGTTCCAAATTTGTTGAAATTGCATCAAGTTGCGTACGCCCGTTGTCTAATTCCGTAGTTGTTAATATGGATCAATTTAGACTCATATTTATTAACGTAATGGAGCAGATTGTTGGAATATGTCGCCTAGGAGGTGTGCTGACACTCAACCCTGATGCAAGAAGTTACTTCACTATTGGTCAATCCAATTCAAATTATAAATTTGACAATGATTTAGGTCACTGTCAAACAGCGGGTTGGATACAAAATGATTTTGTTTCGGCTATTGACTACCCAAGTGGCATTGCTTTAGTTCATTTTAAAAAAAGTTCCATGATTAAAAATTTAGCTCTTAAAGTAGTTAACGACGAGACTATTGCGATCCCAATCACCGTAGCCTTAGAACACGATTTAATCACTAACATAAAAGACTTCCAAGCTTACGTTCAACAAACCCCAATCACAAATTGTGAGTACTTTCAACGATTTGACCTTACTAAAGCAACGACACTTCATTCTGAGCTCCGGGACTGGTAGGCAATTGAAGAAAATAATCAGGAATTTTCTATTAATAGATGCGCTAGCAAAAAATATCCCTTTTATTCCGAAGAAATGCTATTATCATTTCCAAGCCCCGGACAGCCTAATATGTGCCAGTATAAGTT
>JAQFZE010003569.1:0-12388 GCA_034695245.1 Dicyrtomina saundersi | reverse complement strand
TGTCCATTTCCCTTTTACATCCATACCATATGCAATCTCCTCTCGTGTTCAGATGAGAGAAATAAAGTTGTTACTGTTTAGAACTTAGGTAGATACACCACAAGTAAAGTAGTACGTTCACTTAATAATGCTGAACTGGAAACTTGTGCCGGCGTGCCGGTGCCGGCAACGGTACCGGTACCGCGGTGCTATGCTGGCCTAATGCCAGTATCCAGAAGAAGATCACTTCATTTCTTTCACGATGAGAGGAGAGGGTAAAGTACAAAAAATACAAAAAGTTTACGTGTATGAAGATATACATAATAACTTCAGGTTTGTATTTATAATAAGATAAGGGAAGTACAATCTTCCCACCTAAAATGAAAACTGAAGACTGTCTCCACTGTCTAGAAGACACACAGTAACAATCTCAATCTCCTCCATCCTCTCAATGTTTGTGACCTCGCCAAAGTTAAAATTAATTTTACCCGCGCCTGTCTATTTTTACATCATATCTGCCTTAAACAGAGACGGAAAGAAAACTGAACCAAGCCAACAGATGCATAGGTAGGTAGGTAGGTAGGTACTTAAATCTACTTACGTTACGTACAATCAACATCCCGCTCAACATAACTATATCTTCCATCTGATCTGCATACCTACATATCAGATCTCTCTGCTCTCATAACCGAAAGTTTGGAATATAGGTAAGAATTAAAAAAAAACATACCTTGTAGTTGTAATAATTACAAAGAATTTCATACAAAAACTACGTAGCATACCACCCTAAGTATATCCTTCCTTACAAATTACTAAATAAATCAGGCATTTTTTATTAAAGAACGAGCTGCTTCACATAATACGCAAGTTTTAATTTCGATCGATTTTTTTTTACACTCCAACATGCCCCAATGAAACAAGAGGAGTGATAGTTACACAACAGCAGGATAAAATTATATTTTTGAAAAGTCATTTTCGTCGCTGCGTCAGCTTCGCCGATTTTGATTTTCATGGCTCAATTAATCAAAAACTAGCGTGGGGAAAATTTGGGAGCTTCCCTTTCTTTTTAAATACAACGATATCCGAGTACATATACGAGTTATTTAACGAAGATCCAATCTTCAACTTCAACCTAGCATATCCTCGTTGCTGTTGCCCTCTTCTCGTTAAAGGAAGCGCAAAATGTAATATCTGATCTGATATTACAGACATGACATGATTATACTGATAAATGCCTATACCTAACCTACCTAACATTATTTTTGTATTTATTTAAACATGGAGACATAGATAATCCTTTTCCTTTTCTTTGCATATCTTCAACACAACCACAATATAATTATATAATCTATTATTATTTTCATTTTCTACCAGCATTGATAGATTGTAATAGTTGAGTAGTATGTATAAATAATTATACGCAACAATAACTGCATAGGGATATAATAGTATCGCAACTTTCACCCGGATTTGATTTGAAAATAAAATCAAGCGCGATTCCTGCACAGAGCCTACACACACGTACATACACCAACGATCATAAGAATCACATAGCATATCGCATGTGGCGGCAAATAGATATTTGGAAATGTAATAAATTTTTTAACTTTGTTCTTGTTCTAAATCTAAACAGTAACAGTCTCTACGGTCACAGAAAAGAGTAATCGCTCTTGCAAGTCTGCATAGTGAGCCAGAAAAAAAGGGAGAAGAGTCAAAGGCCTGACTATATTGGTATAGAGCACGATAAAAATTCCAATTCCAATTTTCCAAGTTAATTTCTAGTTTGCAAAACTTTTTTTTTCCTTCTCCTTCTCTTCTTCAGAGTATCTAATCAAATTAAAGCCCCATTACTCCATATACATAAACTCGGAATTTCCTAAACAGAAACACAATCCTGCCCACCCACAATCATCGAGAGAACGGCGATCACCAACCAAGAAAGAACCAAGACGAACCAAACTATTGTAATGTACCTTACACTACAGATACTCTGCATGTTCGTTATTGCCCTTAAATTATTTATGCATAGGTATGTTACAGATAGTGTCCACTCGTCCACCTCCATCGACGATACTACTACCACCAATACTCCAAACATTATACATTACAATTATATGTATAACAGATACTTTTGGCTTGCCAAGAAGATTGTGAACGAACACGTAGCTATATATTCTGTAATTACCTGTATATTCATATTCCTGATAAAATAACCGCTACACAAGCAGCTGAGCTAAATGTAGTTGTGGTATATAGCACTAGCCTGTACTAAAGAATCCAAAAGTTTGCAGGTAGGTATATTAATTGCATGTAGCAATGCTGAGAAGGAGAATCAAATAATATTATAACCATAACAGCAACAAGATACACGTAATATTATATAAGTGGAGACTGCCTACTGCGCAAAATGTCAAGCAAGCATTTATTTAAAGTACCTATGCCTATACCTACCTATAGACTAGGTAAGTAAGCATATTATTCGTAATAGTAATACATATAGCACTGCAGACATTATTTTATTTGGTAAATATCTGTTTAAAGTGCAAAAAAATTAGCAGCTGTACCAGAAACAGCTTATCTATTTTGTGACCATTTTTCATTGGATAATTCTACTTTTGGTAAAGTAAAGTTTAGCCCATAAATAATCTATAAGAAAATCAGCAAATGCCAAAATACCTCCACTGCGTTAATAATCAAAATCAGATGAGAAGCGAAGCACTTTTATTATACAAGAGTAGAGTAGAGACCCGACCAGACCAGTAGATAGGAAAAAGCCTAACACCAAAAACCAAACACCAACTCAAACCTCCTCAATATCACCACCCTATACATTAATAATACGTACTTTGCTGCTTTCCTAAGAATTTGTATGCGTTTCAGTCAAAAACATTTTTGAATTTCAATTTGAACTCTGCATGTGGTTGTGTGGTCGACTGACGATGACGAGAGTGATATTCAAATATTATACTATATAGGCACATATATTATAATGAGATAACAACAGTCGTTGTTGCTATTATTATTGTTTCCATAATACAATATTAGAATTCAGTGCTGATTAATTCTATCATTCCTTTTTGCATAACTATATAAAATGTTTCACAATATATCAGGGCCAGCATCGGGCAACTGATATGGGTAAACCCAAGATCTATCTATGTACATAAAAATCCTTTGAAGACTTAAATGAGAATTCATCAAATTATACACAAACGTCAAGATTATAATTTAAGAGAAAGTGTCACTGTCACTAATTTAACTGTCATTTCATATTTTAAATTTTTTTTTTCAGCTTGAGCTCACATATATTTATACCTAATATAATAATTTTGAATAAGTATATAGACATGATGAAAAAAATAGACTTACAATATCATAAGAATTGAAAGTACCTACAGACATTTCCTTTTCTTATTGTTATTATTATTACTATTAGGATCAAGTAGTATTCGAATTTGAATCTCTTACATCGTATTAAAATAAGAAATTTACATGTTGAATGTGGAAACTGTTCAAAGTGCATAACAACGATATGGGATATTGGGATATATAGCGAAAACTAAATCCAAACTCCAAACCTACAACACCGTCACAATCACAATAGGTACAACTGGCACATAATAACAATTACATGTCGCATCGTGCTTCGTTTCATCCAATTATTTGTGAGGACTTGAGGACCAATGCAATGACGACAATGAAACGGGAACGAAGATGATGACGACAACTTTCAAACGTGACAAAAAAAATAAAAAGGTAAAAATGTCGAGATTCGTTGAATATAAAATTGGAAGCACTTGAGACAAGAGAGAGACGAAGATCCAAACCTATACACATTTCCTACATAGTGCCTACGGTTATGTCAGTAATATATAATTATAATATCCACCTATACGTTCCACTCACCTATAGTAGGTATCGTAGGTGTATGTATATTAGTATATTTTTAGCATCAAAGTTCTTAATCTTAAAAAAAGGGAAGGAAAATAAAAAGAAGATGCTATGCTGTGCTAATGGTTAATGATATGAAAAGCCTTCCTCACCACCACCACAATACATATACCCAAAATGTATGTATTTTCCATTTTCTTTTTTTTTTTCATTTTAATCTTAACTTTAAAAATGTAATGTTGCCAATGCCATTAATGGTTTGCTTACGAGCTCAAGGATACTTGCCACCTGTACAGATATAGATAGTGGAAGTTTTGTGTAGTTTTGTGCTACAATTATTTTAATGTAATATCTCACATGTTTTCCAGCCTACCTACCCACCTACATTTTTTTCCTTCTTTCTTTTTACATTTTTGACTTACATCAAAGAAATACACACTACCACACATACAAGCACAAGCATTTAATTTTAATTTTAAAAGCACCCATTTGTTTTTTGGTTTTAATACATAATATAATGGGCACACTATCTGTATGGACACAATTTCATTAAATATTTAAATTTAAGTTATGTTCCATGTTAATGGTTTTCCCCTATTTTTATCCTGCTAATATTGTTCATCCAATTTCCTAAGCAAATTTTAAAACTTCTATAGCAACAGCCTATTTTAATTTAATTATAGCCAGCGTGTTTAATTTACCACATGTTCATTTTTTTTAGCGAATAATAGTACCCTTATAATCTTTTTCGTGTAAATTTAAGGATTTAAAATGATTTTGACTTTACCTTGTCAGTAATAGCCTCGAGTAGAATTTAAGACGAACCCAAAACCAGAACTGTACGAGAAAAGTGCATGGGCACAATATAATATGCTAACTAGTGCTAATAGGCAAGTGCAATGTAAAAAATGTATAAGAATCTACCTATTTGTAAAAAATTAAATTAAAATGCAAACATTTTCCTCAATGAATGATTGAGATACTACAGACAGGCACAAATAAGTACTCACTTCCAGTTTTGAGTAAAATCATAAAAACAGAAGAACAACTCATTCATAAAATCACTGAACATTACACTGTAGCCCACTGTAGACTAAGAGCAGAGTCAAGGAGGTAGGTGGGATCCTCTATATTTCCAAAGCTCTATTTAATTTGACCAGACAATCCTAACCTATATGAAACTATAATTAATTAGGTACAATATTATATCAGTATCAGTTAGACCTACCACTATCATGTATACACTTCAATTTAATTTCGAATAAAATTAGTACCATGTAAAATGTAAAAGTTTATATAAAAAAGAAGGAACACATAACACAATAATTTTGTATCTGTAATATATAATAGGTATACAGGAGTGTCCGTCCATACGCCTGCCTGCCTGTCATCTGCCACTCGAACCGTGTTTCAAACAAAAATACAATAAAGTAATACACTATTGAAACAAAACTGTCTACAATAGCAACACAAGCTATACCTGTCAAACCAAATTATAAAATCTGAGTATACAACATTTAATGATAATTGTATTTAACCATAGTGACATACAGCCCTTTAAATTCATTGCTAATCTTTAATGCTGTACCGTGTACGATCTGCGACATCACATACGAATACGTTACAAAAACTTCTAGTCTATAGCTAAAGTTTGCGTCCGTGCAGTCCAGCCCAATATTCTACGAGCCATGACCACACCATAACTTCATTCATTTATCAAGATTTTAAAAGCAATTATATGTATTTCCTAGAGCTACAGAGCAATAGAGTATTTTTTTCCCAGCTGTATTTCCCTCAAATATTCCCCGCAGGAAAAAAAAACCTTAAACTTGACCGCGTAAAAAAAAGAGGAAACATTTAACAATAAATGTTAAACTTCATTTCGCAGAAAATAAGACCAACCCCAACAAAACTATTATTACAAGAACAAGAACAAGATGTACAATTTCCAAGAGATAAAAAATTTAAGTGCAAGTACGCCTTCACAGCTCATATATTCAAAACCAAAAAACATACACACTGACAAACTAAAAGGGTGGTACATCACTAATTTATAAAATGTAAAACAAATCATTTCATGATTATTTCAAGGAAAATACAAAAACAAAAACAAAGCAACATCCATATATATCCATTTTTAAAATTTCCGCTTCAAAAAAAAATTCAATCAACAATAATATAGCTAATAATCGTGTACGCTACATTTACATAGACAGCTAATACCCATTACACCATACCATAATCCAAATAATATATTCAGTGTATCAGTATAATTAATTGTGTATGTGTGTAAAAAAAATACATTACAATATGCTATGGGTTCCATAATGCAGACCGTATTAGTGTAATACAATCTACGTCATGAATCAAAACTACTAAAAGGGAATTATTGAGCGCGAGAACGAACGTCATACTGATAATAGTTTTACTGAATACTGATTGAACTGTACTGTGTTCGTTTTGAGTGTCTCTCTCTCTCTCTCTGGATACAAAACAAAATTCAAACAAAATGTTCCCAAGAAAACCAGGAGGATAAAAAAAGAATTAAATTTGTGAGTTCGCAAAAACCATTAAAGACAATACGATAGAAGATGGGATAAAAAAAGGAACAAGTTTCCCTACAAGGAAATAGGTACTGTTCCACACACACACACACATACCGTCAAACAAACAAACTGCGAACATCACACAATACAGACATCACACTGTTCTGTTCACTCTGCGAGTATTTGGTATATGAGTATCAGCCATCACATCAACTAGCACCAGCAAGCATAAAATTGTCTGTATAATAATAATATTATTATCTCACTAGAGTCAGTCTGTATACATAATATATGTACAATTTGCTGGACTAAAGATACAGCACAGCCCAAGCCGCCTTGATTTTTGATTTCCATTTGCTTTTTATGCCTTTGCTCTTGCTTAGCCTTCCTAGTTCCTAGTCCTAGAGTCCTGTACTAAAAGTTTGAGCGAAAAGCAAACCTATAGTGTCTGTCTGTGTACTTCATAAGACTTCCCTGCCTGCCTGCCTACCTACCTACACGAGTGAGATGCTACTTTATGAATCGTAAATTTCAATAACGACTCTTGACAATCGTAATGTAATGTTGAATACCCTCAAGAAACCATGAGCCTACGTCTTCTTAGTTTCTTCAAGAAAATGGTAAAATATTCAATTGCATTATAATGTGAGAAACCTTCAGAGAACTTGAACCAGGTTTGTTAGACATGAGCGCATACAACATAGGGTAATATTATATACTTTTATACTTTTATCAAGTTTTAAAGAGGGAAAATATTGAAGCTTGAAGCAAACTATAAGAAAAGAATGAAAACTGAAACTGAATCTCAAATTTTAACTCAAAGAGAATAATATTATTATTATATTATTGTGTTGAAAATAGTAAAAATGCTTTTAAAGCAAGTAAACATGGAAGACGACGCGCCCTTCCTATTATTATTATGATTTGAATTAGAATTTCCTTTATATTTTTATTACTGTTTAAAAATTGCAACTGTAATAAGTGTAATGTAAGTATAGTATATGTCTCGCCTTAAAACCGTGTATCGCAGAATGGAAGAAGCCAGGGCCGAATATTGACTATAATATTTACAAGTTCGCTATATACATACACTAATCGTAAGTACAAGCAAAGTATTTCCGGATATCGTGAAATGTAAAGCTCGTGGTTGAGCTTGACTTGGCTGACACGGTAAGTAGATACAGTATAAAGTAAACAATGTATGCATACGAAAATTTATATAATACTTCAGTAATACTAAAAATGTAATTTGCAGATTCAATCGTCAAATCCAAGCCATAAAATAAATATGTAGATATAAAAAATAATCTACAATTTTTAACGGTAATGATGATAATACCAAATATAACTGAGTAGTAGTAGTAGATATAAATAATAAGGATGTAATAATAATAACTTACGCTTTCTTAATATCAGACGAGGTAGCATTCCGTGAAACTTCCAGGACACGATAGTAATCAACCATTTTTGAGCTATTTGTGTGGTTTATCTTCTTGGAATTTTATTATATTATTAAATTCTTCAAAAAACTTGCTCGAAAATTTCCAATTCGAAATTCGAAAATGTTAATGTCAATAATTATTATCAGTAGTCTTTCGTAATGTGTGTATAATTATTTAAACGATATAAGTATACAATTTGATATTGAGCAGATCAAACGATGTGTTTTCACAACAGAGTATAGGTTGTTGCTGATATATGTATTACAAACTAATTTGTTCTGGTAAATTCTTGTTAGTTTTAGTAGTAGTTTTGGTTTCACATAAATCTTATTCGTTTCACCACAGTACAATTAAATAATATTATTTCCTTTTCAATATCCAATTTACCAGTAGTGTTGAGTGCTGATTATCAAATAAGCCTGTCGAATTCTCCAAGTCGCTTTGGTATTATTGGTATTGAAATATACTAATCGTAAAAGTAAAGATATTTTAAAACTTCACAGGATTTTCAATAAGTCAGTAAGTCAATAATAATATTTTTATTATTATATTTGTAGCTCCAGTCGACGTGTTTCCCAACGTATATTATTATTACTGTAATAGGGTCCAAAAGTCGTTGCTGTTGCCTTTAATCACTATGACAACAACGCACACTGTCAACTGTGTTTTAATCGAACGAAATCGAAAAAATTGAATTATTCTTTCGTATACACTATAGTACAGGTTCTTGCAAGTCGTAGAGTTTGATTTCGATATTCAATAATAATAAATTATTATAAAAATAATTCAAGTCAAACGAGAATCCCAAATCAATTCAATATTTACAGCAGATATAGAATAGCACAAAAGATGAAAATACTATTATCTCCTGATAATCTTCTATCTTCCGTTTCTGTTCCAGTCTCTACTTAACTATTGAAATTGAGTCTGTAGGATGGATGATGATGATGTGGAGATGAAATAAATTCCAGAACAGGAGGAGGACGAAAAACGAAAAAGTAGACGACGACGACGACTTGTCTAGCGTCCTCAAAGTCTCCCAACTGAATGAGACACTGACAATGAGTGGAGAGCAAGTAAATACAGAGACGACGCTGAGAGACCCACAGTCAGAGACTATGGTAAAAAAAAAGATACCTTCAAAAGACGAAGGAAGAACCGTCAAGACAGTTAATGTTAGTGCAGAGCAGCAGCTTCTCAATAATGTATCTCTTCAGAGTCACGACTCTCAACTATCCACCTCGCTCTTTTTTTCTCCTGCGTTATATGGTGCGGACTTGGAATATGGATAGTAGCTTATGACTCCACTGTGTATAGTTTTGAAACGGGGCAGCTGGTCTGGCTATATGGCTCTTCTGATCTGATGCTGTATTCTTTATCCTTTTGAGTGCTGTTGGTAGGTCTAGTCTATCTACTTACACTTGCAACTGTTGGATTCGATTGGACTTCTTGCAACAAGAACTTTTTTCAAAGAGCTTTTCTTTTCTCTCTCTCTCTTCGTCACCTTGACTTCTAGCTAGGTGGATGAATATATACTTGGTACAATAAATATGACGGAACGTGGATGAGGATTTTGTGCGTGTATATTTCTTCCAAGGAACTTCGTACTGCTTACTTATTAACGACGTAAAATACTCGGTACTTGTTGATGTTGGTGCTGTTGGTACAGGACGACAGTCACAGTGAAAATTCAAACGACAAAACTATTGTTATATGTTTCTTGTATGTACTTTTATGATTAGGATTCTCACTTGGACGTTTCTGTTTATAAATTGTTTTTTTTTGTTTTAGAGATTATATTTTTTAAGCGCGGTAGTAGTTGTTTTTAAGAAGTGAATTCTTCCTCCTGTCGATCTTCTCTTCGCTTGATGATCCCTTTTTGGTAATCTTTTTTCAATTGAAACTTTTTTATTTTCACAAGAAGTGTGGATTGTAATTTAGTCTATACTGCCGTGTTGATTATTGTGGTCTTGACTTTAGTGCTTCTCCACGTTTTTTCCTTAATGGTTTTTGGAGTTTGCAAATGCTGGATGGATGGATACTGCTGATATCAGTATAACTGTACGGTAAATCGTCCGTCCGTGGAAACTCCTGAAATATATTTAAAAAAATAAAATTAGTCATTTTATAGTGATGTCATCATTTTCATTGTTATTGTCATTTCACTATACTTTCATTGCCACTAAGATTAACATTATCTGCTATATACGTTGTAAAATAATTACAAACTACCTAGGCACAATGTCAACTACGTCGGACGGAACGTCGCGTCGTGCTTAGTAGTAGAAAAAAAGTACCCCTTGCAGAGTCTCTGGTTAATTGTCCGACGACGAAAACTCAAAAAACTTTTGAAATCACATCATTATTTCCTGAACCCGTTATCATCCCTCCGGTTTGGGTTTGTTCGTTTGCATTATTGCAAAGTTTGATGCTGTTCGCATTCTAGACTCTACCTAGTACTTTTTGTATTTTGCTACTTCTTCTCTCTCACTGTCCTGAAGTCCCACGATCACAATAATAATAATTACAATTACATGACGAGACGACTTATTCCAAACTGAACTGAACAGTATGCAGACAGTAGGACTGTATACACACTCGTAGAGCACAAAATGCAATTGCAGTGCAAAACAACTTTTATTCTATCTACGCATCCAACATCCTTAAGTGTGTTTTTTTAATACCATTTTACCATGGCATAGTTTTACCCCAAACTCAAACTGCAATACTTTTTAGAACTCTATACAATTCTACACCAAACTTAATCGCAAGACCAGACCAGACCCGACCAGACCAGCCAACTAGCTATATAATATGTAATCAAAAAATCAAAACCAAGCTGCATGTAATAATAATTATTGAAACCGTAGAATTTTTTGCCCATACAAGTTTTAGACGGAGGAGGAGATGAAACAGCGGAACTTTACATTCATATAAAAAAAATGTAGCTGTAATCACAATCACAATTATCTGCGCATGTAGAAAATGCAATAACAATATCCACATCATTGTTCGTTGTCCCGTTTAGAGTTTGAAAAACAAAACAAAGATATCTACGTCCCTTGTAATAAAGCTAAGTGGACGACGGACGACATTCTATAATTACATCTTTTAATGCATTTAAAAAATTCCAAATTCTTAAGCCTTCTACTTATTCACTCCCGCTTCAAAACCAGGAAAAAATACATTCCCTTGCTGTAGAATATATAATCTAAAATTTTAAGCTACACATACAACGGGTAATTAATTTTGATCAACAATCAAACAAAATGTGGGTACTTTTTTACAATTTTAAAAACTTTTAATAGAACATTTCACCGCATCCATTTTAACAAACCGTACCGGCACCGGAACCGTTACCGGTAATTATACGTATACGTATGCAAGGTAGATTTACACAATTTTACACCAAATTTGTTACTTCCTGAGCTGACCACATGTTATTCTGTGCCAACTACACAAAAGTAGTACATTACGCGTAATTACGTGCATCGGTGGGCTTTTAGATAGATCCAGGCACTGCATTGTATGTAGATACTGTACACTGTGTGTACACCGTAATTACAAGTATTTACAAGTGCAGAACAGCAGACGACCAACCCAATAATGGAAGGAAATGAAAGTCAGCAGATTCGTATAGACTTTAATTCATTCCTTCCTCCTGTCCTGTTTCACTTACATGTCTACGATTAGTTAGTCACACTTGAGTCGGTCTTTATCATTAGTCATCTCCACCTAATAACATTGCAAAAAACATACATACGAAAACGAACACCAACCAACCTACATCAGCTCTTCAAAATATACGTACTTGATTGTAAATGGTCAATTGCTAATGTAAATTATAATTTAGGTTTTTTGCATCACTAACGTCGTCAGCCAGCGTCAGAGCTAACATTAACCGTTGTTCAACCAATAAAGTACCTGCAGTGGCAAAGCATCTGAAGCTCACATACATATGTACATCCTCCCTCAGGGGAAACTTATTTCGATCGAATTCTATATACCTCAGGAGTCAGGGCACAAATCAGGGCACAGGTATCACAAATAAACCAGACATGCATTTTGATTTTGTTTATTTAACCGCGTTGGTGATGTAGCTGTTACGCCGTCGTCACCATAGTCAAAGTACACAGTACATAATATTTATGTATCCTTATAACGTTATATTATTTGTGCTAACTTTTTTTTTGCAGACATAATAATTACTCACACATACAACATAGAAAATGAGGTCGTCAACGTCAAATAAATAATAGAACGTTTTTCATTAGCTTTAAACTCTAACGTTTTATTAATGGGCATTCCAATATATTATATAATAATTCAAGTGTTAAAAGCGGAACGTTTTAAAAATTTTAGTACTGAAAAAAAGAAGAAGAAAGGTTGAGGCCCTTTGAGACAACACAATAAAAAATTACACTGTGTATAGGATTGTTACAATGACTGTTCACTGTGTTCAAGAGGATGACTTAAAACTTAAGACGGTATGAATTCTCAATTCTCTATAATGTCCATATAGCATAGCCT
>JAQFZE010003568.1:0-12389 GCA_034695245.1 Dicyrtomina saundersi | reverse complement strand
TATACGTGTTCCTGATACATTTATAATTATACAACTTTAGTTGGACATGCAAAGGAGAACGTTATTAAATAACTACAATACAACAAACTTAAACTACCACTCAAACTGCTATAATTACATTGTAACATTTCCTGTGTCACTCCGCTACAATTATAATCAAAAAATACCTACCTGATAATGTATGGAAAGTAAATCTATTTTGGATTTAGCGATGCACGCCATGTTTAGATAGTTTGCTGTGAAAGACTTGATCGACCTGAGATCATTACAAAAGAACTTAACACGGCAAAAAATGTTGGTAACTTTGCTTTTAAAATATAAAGTGTGCTAATTTCTATATTTTTAAATATTTTTAGTGAAAACTATTTTGTTAGTAATTTTGTGTTTACGATTGTGGATCACAATTTGTGGTTCGCTTAAAGCAGTATAGGCCTGAAGGATTTCACTTTTTCGATACCGCGGTTTTGCTATTTATATTTTCTGACAAAATTGTTATTTCTTTCAAAAATCGTTAATTATAAATATTATAAAATAAATTATAGGTACACAGTTTAGGTATGTTCTAAAATATACTAGAATTAAAACAATTTCATAAAAATTAATGAAAAATATTACACTTTATTGCAGATGAATTATAGTTTTAAGTTTATGGTGCACGTATTCCAGATCCAGAGTATGGATTTATAATACGCAAGGTTACAGTATTGTGTTATTTCAGTATGTATTGTTATTTATTCGTTAACCTTATTAGTCATGTTATAAAACATAATTCTGAATCCTATTAATTGGTGCATGTTAAGGCATTATTGAGGGCATTTCAATTTTCGTATTTAAAGTAATTACCTACATCAGTTTGCGAAATTTTAGTTTAAAACTTATTATGGTTGTTTGACATACTTAAAAGCTTAAGAAATTGAGCAAAATAAATAAATTTAAACTGATTAAATTGCTATCTATCAATTATTGTAAATATTGTACATTCCCATTCCCCTATCTATGACTATAAATAAATAGAATACCCCCATATATCACCATTTAAATAATAGAATGATGAATACGTTTTAGGAAAATTGAAATGTCAAATTATTGATAGAACATTTAATCAGGGGAAATTTAACAAGGGGGGTAAAATTATATATGTACTTACTATAAAAGAAAATAAGCTTTATTTAATGCAAAATAAACTGTGTTTAAAATTGCCCTTTCAAGGATTATAAAAATTGAAACGCATTAGTATTGATCATACTGTCAAATTGTGTACTGCAATTGTATGAAATATCTGTATTATTGTAGACATTTTTTAAGACATAGCCATGCATAACATAAAAGCCTACAAATTTCTAAAATTATATCTGTGGTTGGTCTAAGTGTATGCAGTGAAAAAATAACCAAAATTGAAAATGCTTGTCCAGCCAGTTAAAATAATCAAATTCCAGTTAGTTGCCAGCAGTAGAACTTAAAATAAAATTGAGGTCAAACTTATCATAATGATTATAGTATAGTGCAGATAACTTTGAGTAAAATACAAAAACAACAGGAAACAGAAATGTTTATTTTTGTCTTTGCTAGAAGGACATACTAGAATACTTTTTTTTATTTCCAAATTTTCTCCATTTTCATAACTGCTTCACAAAATCCAGTAAATAACATTATCATTACTTACAAGAGCAGATTATATAGTCACTTTAAATGTTTTGAGTGTAACAATATTACACATCATTAATTAAGTATATAGTAGTATTATGCTAATAGCGAAATCCACATTGGACTGATAATGTTGTAGCATATAGGTATGTGATTTGTATTAAAGTATAATTTACATATGATTTCCCATTTCAGTTTCACACTACAAATCAGTATACTGGTATCTAACTACCTACTTATATTCCTTATCATTACAAACAGTATACCTCCCTCAAACACTACCTTCTTTTCTTCCCCATATCGACGATTAATATTAATACAAAAGTGTACAAAAATGTCATAATAATTCTATACGTCTACATGGACGTATATACTTGTTTGAGAACATCGAAGGCAAAACTATTTTTCTTTTTATATCAGTGATAATTTTTGAATTATTATTAGGTAATTGATTATCATAGTAAAGTTCGTTTTAGTTTGAGTCGATTTCGATGTTTACAGAAAAAAACCAGAGCCCAAGATTAGACGCAAAAAACCCATCGACGAAATAAGTATTAAAATTTCTACATTGAAAATTGAAAAACAAATCTCAAAATTCAAAATCTAACACGATTTAATTAAATCACTATAGATGAGGGACAAGTAATTATTATTATTAATGGATCTAAATGGCGGATATTAAAATCAAAATCATTGAATAACGAAGCAAATGAAGTATCATATAAATTACTTACACGCATATATAACCACCGCTAACGCTAAAAGTTTAGTTTCATAAACTTCATTCTTGATGACAAATATTTTAAATGTATAGGTATTCTAATATTATTTGTAATTTCGCAAGTCTTTCAAATTCCAAGTAACGCAACTAAATGGTTACACTTCACATTTCACATGATTGTTTTTAACAAATTGACATTAACATTTAATGCTGAATGTCGTCATTGTTGCAATACTAAAATTAAAGATATTATTCTAGTAACTTTAACTTTTTTTCTTCAAATTTTCAATCTTTCACGATT
Organism: Dicyrtomina saundersi; assembly: GCA_034695245.1. Classification (NCBI taxonomy): domain Eukaryota; kingdom Metazoa; phylum Arthropoda; class Collembola; order Symphypleona; family Dicyrtomidae; genus Dicyrtomina; species Dicyrtomina saundersi. The sequence goes on along the minus strand of JAQFZE010003568.1, from coordinate 9,723 downwards.
AAAAATTGACAATAACAATTTCCAAGCAAAATAAAAAGGAACTACAATATATTAGCATCACGTGTTTTTCAGTAGGTGTATCTCCAAGAAATACAGCATGCAATTCAAGGTACATACTTTAATTTTAACAGTGACAGTACATCTTATATATGTATTATACTATTATGAGCTCATACTGAATATTCCAAATATAAACTAATATACGTAAGTAAGTAATTACAATTTATTTGATTGCACTTTTTACCCGGCACATTACATATGGCTTAATAACAATGTTAGTTTAAAAGCGACAAGCGCCATCAGTAATTCAATAACTAATCCCCACGCTACTTTGTGGCCAAATTTTGAATTCCAATTACATTCTCAATCTACACCTCCGCTGTTGAATACCCAAACCCAAAAAAAACCGATACCGATACCGATGTGGGTAGAAAAAAATATACAAATTCAAAAAAAACACAAGTAAATCAAGCAATTTCACCATCACCTTTTAATTCAAATTTTTTGAATATTATCATTAGAATGTATTACAATATATATTGTAAATTGTAAGCCTACTTACTACATATTTTTTTCTGGGTTTTTACAAAATTATTCTTTAGACGTGTACAAAGTTAAGTATTTTTTTTTACGTATTTTTATATAACACCGCATTTTATTTTATATGTTGAGCTTGGACTTGTGTGGATGATGTGGGCATTATTACAACTTACTTACACCATCCTCAACCTCAACAGCTTTTCCAGCAAAAAATCAAATAATTACTTAATACGTATCATAGTATTTGTATTCTAATCATTATTATGTAGGTACCTTAATACTAGTAAGAGCAATATCTAGCAATGTAATGCTTTTTACGTATAGTAATCGTAGTAATAATATTTAATATACGATACGAATATAATTATGCATCTATAGAAATACAGTCTTGTCTTTTCACGTCTTCAAGTCATACATAGTTACATAAGCACAGGGCCTTGTATGTAAATGAATAACTATATATCATATATATCATTATCCATATTTTACTATACCCTCGCATTTGATTTCTAAGGTACCACGTTAGGTAGATAACAACGTTACTTTAAATTATCATGTATGCAGAAATTTCGAAAATTGTTATCATAGCTTTTCGCTACACAATATAGCGCCATGTAACAAAATTAACAATTAGGTAACCATTCTCGAAAAAATTTGATTACGATTGATAATGTATAATTACTTTGTTTATAAATAGATGAATACGAATCAAAATCATAGCACTAACATAATAAATGACAGGGGATATTATATAGAGTAATGGAAATAGAAATGTCAAAATAATATATTAGTATACCACGATGTGTAGTAGCAATCTTAATTACCCTTGTGAGTAATTAATTATGTAATAAATTAGCAATCCAATCATAAGAAGTAAACCAACTAGTTTACACTTACTATTGATGAAGATTGTAATAGATTTTTAAAAATAATCGGTATATTATTATAATATTAATAAATTCGAGTAATTCAAATTTCCATTCTCAAAATACTAATAATAATAATTAATAGCCACGACTGTCTTAAGCTGCAATATCGAAATATTGACAACAAAAATAATTATTATTGTTGTAAGGCAAAAACTGCAAAGCACAAAATTATTACTTAAATGTAATATTAATAACGAAATGACGACATCGAAATTGTCAAAATAAGGACGAAATATTATAGTATAATGTAAATACTAAGCTTAAACACGTAAGCGTAATTAACTACCTCTGTAATTGTAATAATGATTGTATAAGGATAATGATACGGTAGTAAACATCGTAATTAGATATAATAATTAAATTAATAATATTCATCGTATTCGTCTTTAAGTCCGAATCCATCTTCAGTCTCTTAATGTTACATATATTTACTTTTTGTTTTACTCTACCTTTAGCGTAAGTGTGACTTACTCTCTTTTACATTAGTGTACTCTTTTTCTATTCCTATTTTCTACTGTGAAAATTGAAATGGAAATCGAATTGAAATGGGAATCGCCTTTGAAATTTGAAACTGAGCTGCAACTATAATACGAAAGTACTGTGTGTACAAACAAAATTAATTTAATGTAAAATTATTAAGTATAATGATTGTACAACTAAAAGCAAGTAGTAATTAAATAGTGATAGCAAAAATAGCAATAGTAAATCTGCCTACATGTCTGACATTGTTGTAGCACATGGAGTATGTTATATACGATATATGTATGTGTACTGATACTGGTACTTTAGTGGTAGTAATAATACTATAACAATAACAATACAATAGATGATGGAAATTTACTATTAACATTAATTACAATGACTAATTTACTAGCCTACATGCAATTTAATGGAAAGGCAAGAAGCAAAGATGTCTTGAGTGCTGTGTTTTTCATTGAGCATCTTTACTTTTTTACATATTTGTTGCTGTTGGTGTTGTTGTTGTTGATAATTCTTGGCTCTTCTGGTTCTGGTTCCGTTGTTTTCTCGTAGTAAATTGTAGATTAGCGAATGAAAATGGATTTTCTAAGACACGATTTGGGAAGAGAGTGATGGAAGGTTTTCTATTTGTGATGGCGATGAGGCCGGTGCGGGTACTGATGATGTTGAGCTGGAGTTTGAATTTGTTCTTGACGGAGTACGTCTTGGGGAGGAGGCGGTGGTGGAGGAATTTAATCCTTGGAGCAGGGTTTGGACGTAGAAATAACACATGATAGCTATGCAAGCGAGGAGGAACCAAACTCCGAGGGGGAGGAGGGATTTGGTCAGGAGGTAGAGCACTCCTGCCGCTTGAATAGCCGAGACTAGAAGACTCATGTACAGCATGACGGGGAGGAGACGATTCAGAAGCCGTTGGAATCCGTCACTCACCTAGTAGACAAATTGGAAGAAAATCATTTTTTAGTAATTTATTCAATCGATGTGACGTCAGTAATATTCTCAATAGTAAATTAATTTATTAAATATTATTCGAGATTATTTTAAGAAAAATATAATATAGCAATACTGATAATATTATGGGAACATTATATTATAAATTATTTTACTTCCTTGTATTTTGGTTTTTTTTGTTTGAATTTTTTGGTGTCAATTACCTTCTGAATTTGAAAAGTCCAAGTCCAGAGAGCCCATTGAGCTACAGCCTTACTCTGTCCACATAATTTGGCGGGGACGGGCGTACTCCCAACAGGTCGACCCACACCGCCGTCCATCTTACTATCCAAACGCATCACGAGTCCCATGTCATCTACTCCTTCAGAGCCTGCAGTCAAAGAATACTTAGTTAAAAATACAATAATTATTATGTAAATTATGAATGAAATTTACAATCAAAAATTCAAAAGTGCAGCTGCAAATCATCATACGGACAACTACGTACACATGAAATTTCTTATATAAAATACCAACGTGCCTATACCTATACCTATAAACGTACCTACCTAGGTAGGTAGGAATCTCCTTTTTTCAAAAATCACAACTTTCCAGATGCAATATAAAATATTACTATAGAATACAGAATTGTAAGATAAGCGAATTCTAATCTTAATCATCAATCGTAGGTTAGCAGGTGCATTTATGATTTGGATATTTGTTTCTTATAAAAATCAACATCAACAATAACAAAAACAATAACAATAACGAAAACATGTAAAAGGTACAGAATCTTTCAACTTTCATGGATCATAATTAGAAAACAGCGAGAAGCCCAAAACACGAACAACGAACATCCTGAAGCTATGAGATTCTTGTATTACTATCCCTTATGTGTACGTATAGGTGTGTACAAAGGATATAACATTTTATTGCTGATACTGCGTAGTATGAACGTATATAAATTGGAGAGAAGATTTAATCTAATAGGTTGATGTTGATAGGTGTATCCCTTAGCTATATATCTAGGCATAACACATAATTTAAAATTCATTCAAAAATTCCACACACACTGACTCACTACACAGCTACATTGAACCCTACATCTGCCCTCAAGGTAGAAATTCGCAATATTCCAACTCTACCATCAACCGCTAAAAAAGCTGTATAACTGAAAATAATAAGGCAGTTGATGATATTACATCGAACAGATCCACATTTTTGTGCATCCCAACCGCCAACCCTAACCCCTAAAATGTTTGTTAAGCACCATATAGTAGGTGTACGACTATACGATTACTTCACAAATTACAAAACAAAGACTACAGTACTACAGATAATCCTAAAAGTCGTACACAAGTAGCATTTCATCCAGCTCAAAAATTTCTACGCAGATCCTAACTCATCTGTCACCATCATGCCATCATCACACCTCGAAAACAATTCGAAATTTGCGAAATAAAAATGCAAATATTGATATGTCTATATCTAGTTGGAGTGGCAGGCAAAATACGCAGCAATAACAATAACAATAACAACTGATATCTCATAGACTGATAATCACAATATTAAGCGAGCGCAGTAAATAATTACACAGGGTCACATCATATCTACGTTGGTGGTCGGTGGCCGCGAGCCCGTGTCGCGTCGGTTTCCGTCTCCGTTAAGAAGAAAAATGCAGCTTATTTATCGTACAGGTAGCAAATGACTATATAGAGGGTATTTTGCATGTTGAAAGATGCAAACCATCCTAATTTGAATGTAATTAAGTGTTTTAGCCGGCGGGCTCAATTTTAAACCACGACTAAAAAATTGATTTGCAATCACAGAAACAAAGTATAACAAATGAAACCATCATAGATGACTGAAGACTATAGCATTATGACTTCTGATTGTCTGCTAGATTATCTATATTGGCTTAGTATAGTGTACAGATTGCAAACAAACTCGTCGTGATGGATGTTAAATTTTACGTAAAGCTTTTTTTAAAAAATACAAAATAATTTTAAAAAGCATTTAAAAACGACCTAAAATTGTACTTTTTTCAAGGCATTCTTTAAAAACACAATCCCACGATTAATCAGCAATTTTAAAACACGATATGCTTTTAAAAATTATGTTTTGAATTAAAAGATGCTACTTATTACTGAATTACTTTAACGAACGAAGAAAATACTCTTTCTTATAACAACCATAAGAAACTTCAAAATACAGTTATTGCTCAAAATTGCACTAAAACTTGTATTTCTATGCGTAATATTAACTATTTTTTTTCGATACGACATGTTACATTTTTATTCACAATTTTTCTTGTTTGTTTTGCTAAAAGCTAAAAATACTGCAAACAGAAACTGATCTTTACTGTCTATATAATATGCGCCCAAGTAAAACTTATAATAAATAATTTCAAAGTGAAATGAAAACATTCATACGAAAACTAATTAATAATATAGATATAGATAATTAATTAAAATTCATACTTACCAGTAGGGATAAAGAATGATCTGCGAATGGGTGGACTGTTGGATGTGGTCATGGACAAGGACGTAATAGTCGTGGAGGAGACGGTCCGGTGAATTAATTGAGTATTTGTCACGCTCATTTTTCTGCTGTATATCTTCAACACGTTTTAAAAAAAGGATACGAACAAATTTCTCTGCTAATTTATCCAAAAACTTTATTCGTCAAAAACAAAGTCTTCGATTTTTTTTTAACTTCTTTGACTTGGAAAAAATAAAACTCTCAAGTCAAGAGAAGAAAAATCACAGGGAGTATCTTGAGTTCTTAACGCGAGCTTTTTTACTAATTCTTAGAATTGCTCTGTCTCGACTGTAAAATAAAATAAAATAATAAAAAAATAAATACAAAATAATGAAAGTAAATACCAAATCATTTTCAACACTAACACAATACAAATAATAAAATAATAGTAATAATAAAAGTTTATGATGCACAACTACAATATCCTTGTACGCAGCCAGCTATAACTTTCTATCCCAAAATTAACAGCAGTAGTAGTACATAGTTTAGTGATTTAGTACCAAAATTTCAATTAAAATTTACTTTTTGTTTAAACGTTTTCTTGTCAAACTACAGGTAACGCCGAATGCCGCGAAAATGTCGTAATCCGTACATGCAAAAACAAACTAGAGGAAATGAAAATGGTGAATTTTGGGCTGGAACTATTGACTATTGACTATTGATCGTACTATATTTTGGAGGATAATTACAATTTAACTCCGCTGCGACGATATCGATGTGGATGTTGACGGCAACGAGAACCACAACGACAATGACCCGCATGACCGTCCAACCTACCAAAATTCAACTCAATGGAAGCCAGAATGCCAATTAAATCCAAAACTGAGGGAATATTATATCCAGCCAGATAGATATATAGCTGTATGTGAATTGTACGCAGTATACCTACCTATATAATATGATAGGGAAATAGGGAAAATAAAGGGAAACTCATGCCCCCCGTGATAACGAAAAACGATGACCAAGACGAAGACGACCGACTGAGAAAAGACATCTTTAAAGTGGCCCATTGACGGTACATAAATATAGTGTGTTGGACATTTTGTAGTAATTATCTATATTTTCAAGGTTATCTTTATACACGTCTTCTAATCCTAGAGATTTTAGATTTATGGTGTAATTTAATTTTACATTTAATTTCTGATTTTAACTAGGTAGGTATATACTATGCCAGCTATATATATATAGCCCAATCTATAATCATACAGGTATATGCTTTAGGTAGGTTCATAAGCTAGGTAACTACATTGCAATATGCTATCATTGCCAGTGCCAGTTGTGGACTGGAATTACCCATCCTACCCATCGATTTCTGTAATCATAATTAAGACAGTAAATGTATATAGGACCAGCACTAGGAGCAGGTAAGTCACACAATACGCAGTAAAAATAAGCTATACATAAAGTACCGAATACAATAGTCGAGGTTAACAAACCAGAAACAGAAGCGAGTGATACCGAGGCTATTTAATATTTTAATATTATGTTGAATAGCCAAAAATTCCCTAAAATACTGCGGGGCCAGTCACACGGTCCCGTCCTCGGTTCCTCATGTACAGTAAAAGAGAGACCTTGATTATTCTAACTAAAATGTAAGAATCCAAATGTAAAAGTCATGCTGCTTACTATAAACTATATTACTATATGTTACTGGTTGTATGTTTTGTAAATTTTTAAAATTGCAAACACATTTATGGCACTGTTGACTGCGTACAGAGTATACCTTCACCAGCTCATTCCATCGCATCCCAATTCTTTCCATTATGGTGCTATTTTATTCGCCTTTAATTTAAATAGTATTTTTCAATTTCCCTTCAGCGCAAATTATTTTTTCAAAGTGTCTATTTAATTAATAAATCCTAAAAAAAGGTCACACCACAAAAATGAAAAGTCATGCCACGAAGTACCAAAACCAAGTCGAAAATCAACACGAATTAGAAAATAGAAGATTATATTTTTTACGTAGCACCGATTTCAACGCGTTTTTCTATACGTGCATAAGTTATTATAGACATAATCTATTCTTAAATTTACGACAATACATGATCGTTAGAGAGCTCCTGTAGGTATAAGTTGAAAAGAATTGTATTCAAATCTAAGACTCCAGAATTCCCTGGATTTTTTTATACTAACAATGGACAGCCGGAATTGCTGCAAAATAGTGCAGATTGATTATACCATTCATATAAAAAACAGACGACACTTCACAAGTATTAGTACGCAGTTCTTAAGTTTTTGCACGGCAAAATAATATGTCAAATGAAATGTATAATCTTGGCTGGTTGTTTTCGTGTTCGTGTTCGTGTTCACGTTCGATTCCAAGTTTCGAGCTTTAACAACCAGACTTTTTTACAGAGTCGTAATAAGAAGAACCCACCTGAACCAGGACTAGGACTAGAACCATCCAGCCCCTAAAAGTGTGCAGTAATTTCCAACTTTTTCCTTATTTTATTAATGCAATATTATTAGCAGTAGCTGAGAGTCATCCTGTATGTACAAGAAGACAGCATACAAACCCAGAGTTAGGGACATAGGGATGTACATACACTCCGGCGGAACTATCCTTTATGGCTTATACAATTACAATACACATCTTTAACTTTGTTCCCGTCCTTCTTATAACCTGATGTCCTGAATGATATTCAGTATATCTCTTTAGCCTTTGTCAGCATTTATTAAGCTAAAGCTGCTGCTGTTAAGCCGAAAGCTTTGTAGTAGACTGAAAACGTAACGTTTGACGCTTCCACGTTCCACATTCATCCAAGAAACAGAATGAATCAGCTAATCTAATCAATAGTTTTTTTTCAACCATTCTTACAGACTGACTTGAAGTGAACAGTACATAGGCATGTGCTGGCTTGATGTTATTACACGACAAGGCAGAACAGAAGACAGAAAGGCGTCATTATATGCCTTTACAATGTATACCAAAAAATCTTAAACTAAAATGTCTATAGGTAGATACGTAGCAGTAGTAGTTAATGATGCAATTTAGAGCTTCGTATGCTGCGTCGAATACTTATGTTACTATTACTATTACTTACTGATATAATTAATAATGATACAATTATGCATGTGTACGGTATGGCTTTGTACTTAAAACGAAATGAAAGTTTTAGTTACTTAACTAAAGGCTATACAAAACTAACCTCAAGCAAAATATCTATTCCTGTCCTCAAGTCTCAAGCCTCAGTTTTTGCCCATCATGTCCTACCTATATAATGTTTTTTATATGCATAATATACTACTGTTTTCCTTTGTGTGATACAGTTGATATTAATATATATGAAATTTTCATGATCTCCATTGTATTGCGAAACATAATAGGGAAGTTTATTATTTATCAAGTGTAATTTTAGCTCTGGTTTTCCCCACAGTTGACAGTCTATTTACAAAAACTCCTATGGTCAGTGTCGCAGTCTAACTTGACAGAAAAGAACAAAATAAAATAAAATAATTATAAAAATGATTTAAAAACCATTAGCTCACTTAATGGGTAAATATTATTTGCTCAGTGAGATTACTTTTAACTCAAGTAAAATTATTTTAAACCTTCAGTGGAATTCCTTGTTTTATAAGTACTTGTATTAGCAATTACTTTATTCTCCAGTGAAGGAATTCAGTGACTCAAACACAAATTCTTTTATTTACCAGTGATATTTACTTCATATGTTATAATTTTAAATGTCAATGAATTTAATTTTAAAATAAAATACTGGAAGTTCCAGTAAAAATAAATTCGTACAAACACTTCTGAAGCATGCCAAGGGCGGACACATTTATTTAAATCTACATATTTTTACAACTTGCAATGAATATTCAGCAATCATGGCTTAGTAGCTTGAGACCTCCTTACAGTAGTACGCTTTTTTGACTGAGTTGTTCCGTTTGAATATTCCGATTTCCAGCCACCTCCAAGGGTTTCCAAGGTTACTTGAAAATTAGTATACGCATTTTTCTTTACCCATTCTAGTGGCGGTCGACAACCTACTGTCAAATCATGCCAGCCTGGTACTTCTTCAATTAATGACACGTAAGTTGGACTCGGGTGCTGCTAACGTGAGACTACAGCGAACTACCAAGAAGTTTCAAGCATTCCAAATTTATTACAAATTCACCATTGTAGTATATTTAAAGAAGTTTTAAATTCACCCTTGGTAATAAGTAAAAACATGCGGTGCAGTGATTCATTAGTTCCCGGGGTTTTCCCAAGAATGAATGAAAAACTTCTTCATATGCTACAATGGTTTTGTAATAAATTTTGAATGCTTCAAACTTCTTGGTAGTTCGCTGTAGCCTCACG
>JAQFZE010003567.1:0-12397 GCA_034695245.1 Dicyrtomina saundersi | reverse complement strand
TTTGTTACAATACACAAAATGGAAGAACTGTGATTAAATGAAGAAATAAAGATTTCATCACTATATGATAGTTTACGATTTGTTTCTGCGCGTTAATGCAAAAACTGAAAGAATGAGAACTTAAACGTTTGCAAAATAAAATTTTCAAGATGTTTTTTGAGAAAATATCATCATATTGTATGATCTTCCGCGTGCAAATTTTAAACCTTTCGCGTGCAAGCATTCGCATGCGTGCAGTGGGTTAGTCATCCCTGCAGTACAGACATATTTGTATATAAATAATACTGTGTCGCTGGAACTAAAGAAACAGAGTCGGTTTGAAATACACTTTAAATATTTATCATTATTAGCCAACTCAAAACCAAGAGAGTATGTATCCTACATTAAAGCTGCAACAGTTGATCTGCTTTATGTTTAAGCAGAGTGTATATTCAACCTAGATAAGATTTGTAAGCATATATACGCGCGATATTCAAACCAAGTGAAAACACTTGTAAAAACGTTGACAAGAACCAGTCCAGACAACTTAGACAAACTATATATAAGAAGTAGAACATCTGTGCGCCAAATCCTAGCAACAATATTTTACAAGGTTTACAGCAGTAAAATGTGTAGGATATAATTATACTTAAGCCTAAAATGTATAAAATGTTATATTTATATAAAAGTGAACAGCAACAATGCAGAGGCGTTTCAGCAATTGCGTAACGTCAATGTAAACAAGACAAGTATGAACAAATGCTTAAGATCAACAAGCTGTGTAATATTATTTTAAATTCTATACGATCTGTGGATCATAGCATGTACGTAGTGAGTGTAAATAGATAAGCATTAAACACATAAGATGTATCAGGGTTGGTTTTGGTTCCAAACGATTGTAATTTTAGTTTGCCCTTGGGGAAACTAAAAATATCTTAATTTGGTTAATTAGTAACCATAGTATTAGGCAATAGTTGTATATTTATAGTATAGTATGGATGTAACCTAGATGTTTAATGTATATATTGTATAAAAGATATAGCATATCATAATTACCTGTTCTGTATTTCTAAGACCTGTATATATTTATAGCATAGATGTAACCTAGATAGATAATAAATAGATTGTGTTAAACATGTAGCATATAATAATTACCTGTTCTGTATCTCTTAGTCCTCTACATATTCATAGTATAGTATAAATGTAACCTAGATATATATTTTAAATTTAAATTTTAGGTATAGCGCAAATTTAATGTTCCGTATCTGATGTATAAAATTGTATTCAGTGTAATAATTTCAAAAAATTGTAGTTTTGTATTTAAAACGTGCGTTAAGTATCATCACAGCTCATTCACAATTTGCTCGGCCAGGGTAATTCATGTTATTATCTTGCGCTGCACATATGTTTATTCTGCTGTCCCACACTGCCCTAACAGTAGCACGCAGTAGCAAATACATACATCATTGATAACGCCAGCCATGCATTGCATACTCTCCACTCATGAGTGCATTCAATTGCATTAAATAATGCATTACCAATACCTACCTAACTATCTACCTCTTCCAAATTACTGCTCCCCTCAGCCAAGGTTACCGGTCGGTCCTATTTATTTCCTATTTATTTCCCACTAGTTTGTACACTTAAGGGCTCAATATGAAACGCAATGGAAGCACTTCTTCTCTCTCTCTTATTACACTGCATTTAATTGCATTAAATCGTAGATATTAATCGTACCTACATACCGCATCGCGTACTCCTCCTTTCCTCTCAAATCCGCTGCATATCCTTTCCCATATTTTGTATATCCTGCTGTACCTATGGCACTGTCTTTACTATCATCTCAGTTCATGTAGACTTCCTGTATACTGTCTGGTATCCTTTCATTTGCATCTCTCTCTCTCTATCATTACGTAGCATTTAATTGCATGAAATAATGCAATACTACTACTACGTACCTATCTACATGCCTTCGTACAATTTTCCCTTCGTCCCTATCTGCCCGCTTCCTCGCCTCTGGCCCTAGAATACCCGAGATAATTATTCTTCTTGCTCCCATTTAACCACATTAAAAACCACAACGATAACCAATCCCCAGCCAAACTAAGTAATTGTATATAGAAACTACATCACAAGGAGCTAAAACAGCAATCAAAATCACGAATAAGCAGGTCCATGAGCGAACAGTAGCCATGTTCATTTACTTCCATTCGTGAATGAATTGCCGAGTAACTACCGCAATACTTTCAAATTAATGTACAATTGTATACTACATTTCTCTAATTTAAAAAATCCAAAAATAATCTTCCCAAACCCTCATATGTTCTAAATTTGTAAAAGTTGTAAAATGGTGAAAGATGTAAAGGTGAATCTAAAAGTACAAAAAAGTGTATATAAATGTTTATGGTGTAAAAAAGAGTAAAGATTAATTAATCAACAAATAAAGTTCAACAAAAACTTATAAAGAATTTCAACAGTACGGATAGGTCTCATTCATATAATCATTTATTCGTTAAAATTAATTATATTATGGATTTAATTTGAGAAAGATGTGATAGGGTCAGAAGGTAGAGATTTATAGTGTGGGGGTGTTTCTACTACATCCTGTAAAGAGGATAAGCCTGCGAAGTGGGATGAATATTAAGGTCTTCCACTAAGGTAACAAATTGAACTGGTGGCCAGCCGTATCACAACAACTTCCTAATGCAAATCCTAACCTTCACCACTAATTTTAATATATATTTGAATTAGAGATACGGAACATTACGAGTTAAATAGATTTGGGACGAAGAATTATTCTAATAAGTGAATGGCACTCGGCCGTAGATGCATAAGAATAGAAAAGAATTAACTACGTTATGGATAAACATACGGGTGAATAGTCTACATATTGGTTGTGTGTGGAAAACGGGACTGGTGGACATACAAAGGAAAATTGAGGTTACGGGATTATGAGGACGGACAGTCCTCAACTGCCAATCTATAATTTTAGAGAACATAAATTTGCAAAAAATATTATTTGTTTTTTGAGATTCGAGAAGAGCAAAAGTCTTTAAACTTTGCCAAGCAAAACCACTTTGGGTCAGAAAATAAAATCAATTGTCATAAAGAAATACCAATGCACGTTGGTAGAAACTACAAAGAACCAAGCAATACCCCAACCTCTAGTGGTCCATCTGGCGTCAAAAGGTTGAAACAACTACCAGTGCAAGAGTGGCTTAGCTGCGATCAAGTAATATCTCAAGCCAATATCAAGAAACCACAGCTAAAGTTAGCTCGCGACCGTGGATATGCATACGTGAGACATTGCAGCAATACAAGTGCATCAAAAAGTTAAATCTTGATACACATAAAAAGATCTGCCATGTATTAGACAGTGTCAGTCTTTCTTGTAATGTCAAAGTGTTTAATACAAAGCTATACAATATTTTTGCAACGTGTAGTTTTCATTCTCTCCGCACTTCTCGCTCACTGCTTCTACTTGCAACATGTTTTAACATTGCTGTGCATGCCCAGCGTAAATTAAATACTCCTATGGTAGATCCTAAAAGCACTGCTCCAAGCTACAAAAGTACACCAAACCACAATGGTGTATTTGAAACGGAAAAGATAGCTTTAGAAGCAATAAAAAACACCCTTTAGCAAAACAAACTGCCTTCTTCCAGCATTAATAATACGCCATCTTCTGTTACCAATTCTAGTTCATTTAACAAGTTGATTCTTCACGCTTTAAAATATATGCTTGAAAATTTTAATACACAAAACGGCATAAATTTAGATGTCCAGGACAAGTACAACCAACATGAAGCAAAACCGGTAGTAAATACAACAGTTGACTGGATTAGTGAGAGCAAAATACACCATTACGTTTAATACTAGTATATTTGTAAATAATATAAAAGATACAATGCGCATATTATACGTGTACAATTCTTATCGACTATTAAATGTGCATACATTTTTGTTTTTCTTTCTGCGCATGTGCAGCAATCTACGTGTCGTATATCCTGGTCCTACTTCTCTTTGTATTCAAGATAATTGTGATTTACTGTAATGAAAAACTATGGTCCTTGGTAAAATCAGAACAGATTTACCAGAAAAGGAGAGACGCCATCTACTACAAGTCGACTATAAGTACAGCAGCCGACTCATAAGAGCTTTTTACACCATCTTAAGCACTTCTCTTGACATCAACGCTTTCATCTCAAAGCATTTGTCTTAAAGTAAGGCAATACATCAACCAAACACAATACATCAACCAAACAAGCACTAGTTTAACAACACCACTATTCCTTGGAAATGGATCAACCAGGCGTAGTACCGTACACATCACGCTGCTTGAATTCAGTTTAGTACCACGAACAAGCTAACTACCTAGCTGCTATAAACAACAAACAGTTTAATTTTGTAGGTATTTTTGGAACTAAGTAATTCCAAAATTTCATTAAGTATTTCATTCTGTAGTTATTTTATTGTATAATATACATTTGATTTTAATAATATTTTGTTTGTTTCAGACAAAACCTATCACTCATGTCTGCATCCTGGCGAGCGCCGTGCACACTTTGATAACATAAATCAAACTCTTACTGGCAGTGGAACAAGTCGTTCACGAGCAACCTATGGACTTGACACTAATACCAGCACTAGCGATAGTCTCGCAGACCGTTTTTGTTGCACTCGTCGTTTGTCATTGATAGATTTAGATGTATTTTAAGAGTCTTCAAGATCTCATATGGGCCTAATAGTCACCTACATGCATCAACCAACTGAAGAGTTTTAAGACATAACATACATTTTGACTCAACTATACGAGTCTATTGTAAAATTGTTAACTTAAAACTTAGCTGTACATACTAGTGTAAATGTTCAACTTATAATAGCAGTAGCATTAGAATTAAAAACTATAGTATAAAACGAAACAAAAAAAAAGAACGTAGCATTAGTTTACTGTCTATTAATTACGATTTAATGAATAAAGACGAAATTGAAAACTTTATATTTAATAGTGCAAGTGAAGTAATACGAAAGCTTAACGAATTTAATAATCACAGTACTAGTTGGACACTTCAGCAAATAAAACCCATTTAATTTGAAGTAGGAGTTTCAAACTTGTATTTAAATGCTCAAGCGTAAGGATATAATAAATTTACAAAACTTATCTCAAAAAAATCAGGATATTTAAATATTAAAAACAAATGCGATGACTGCTTTAGATTGTGTGTTGGTGCTCACAGATACTGCCATGAACTTTTACCTGGGTAAAAAGTCAATAACCAACAAGCCAGATCTAATGCTATTCGCTATGGTAAACAAAAACAAGAAGATCCATAGCAGTTTATCACTTATTGTTTGCGATTTAATTTAACTGAAAATAATTTTCCGTTGCGTATTGGCAAAAATTTAAGTAATTTTGTAACTAAAATTAATCTTGGTATTATTATACAGAGTCGTCGCAGAAACCTAAAAATTGTTCTTGTAAGACAGTCGCGTAATTATGATTTAAATGAAATGTGTAATTTATTTTTATTTTATTAAAGGACAAGATGACGAAACCAACTCGTTTTACTTGGTTCCTATTACTGATATTGATAAAATTAAATGCAATCGACGCACTCATAAAGCGATTTATTGCGAATTGTGTTTTAGATGTTTTAACTCAAAAGAATTTACAACAGCACAGTAATAACTTTCAAGTTTGTAAAGAAAGAAAAATAATTTTTCCTGAACCATAGGAAATAGTCAAGTTTTTAAAACCATTGCAAACGCTCCCGTACTCTTTTGTTATTGTTAATAGGTACTTTACGTTTGCAAACCCAATTTAAGATTTTAAACTCACAAAAAATAACACAAAGTATACAACAGAAATTAAACCTGCAGCTTATTCTTTTATTATTATTAGACTAATAAAAGACAAAAACAACGTTGTTTCTATAGATTATTTTGATGAAAACGATGTTGTTAAACATTTTTTTACACGTTTGTTTTTCTAGGCAAACAGATTACTCACACATATCAGAGAAACAAATAACAAAGTATACCCAACAGAAAGTGTGAGAGCACAGTTTTTACAAGCTTCGCATTGCCATCTGTGTGACCGCGAATTTAGTAAACAAACCAAGACTATAAGGACGTTTCATCATAATCACAACCATAGCAATTTTGAGTTTTCTGCATGTAGTCGCTGTAACCTTAGAATTGAATACAAGCACCAGATCCAACTTATTTTGCATTACCGAGGTTCTTGATTATCTGTTTTTGAATAATGCAAGTAAAACTAATTTCTGTTCTTCAAAAGACGTAAAAGTGCTCGCAAAATCCCTCAAAGAGTTTATTTCAATAACAATAACTGCAAAAGATACATGGCTTCCTAAATTACATTAAATATCCTGTAGAAAATACAAAACAATCCAACTATAGTAGCAAACCTTTTTCTTCAAAAGTTAAAATACGTTTTATGGATGCCAATTTATTTTTTTACTCTAATTTATTTGAACTTGTAGAATCACTTAACGGAAAAACTTCTCAGACACTAAAAATAGCACAGCAGTTTAAATATAAATTTTTACCTACAAAAATTCATGTTGTTTTTCCAAAAAACTTAGGGTCTCAAAATCGTGCCAAGACGATCTAGTGTTATTACAAAAACCTGTTTATTTTCTTTTTTTGTCTCTTAAAAATAACGCCAGTCTTGATAATCCCATTCCCATAAGATCTTGTTTTAGAAAATCTTCACTTGATGATTTGCCAATACAAAACAGTAAATGGAAGCTTGTTTAAAACATCTGTGCAAAATTTAACCTCTTAGCATTAGCTGATTACATGCGTTTTACTTGTTTGTTAGTTACAGTATAACTTGCAGAAGTTTGGCAAAAGTTTTGCAAATTTGGAATGGAAACATACAAAATGGATCCTTTTTATTCTTAGACTACCAAGATTTTTATAGAAATGTTTTTTAAAACAATCAAAAGCTTAAATAGATTACATAAGAGATTACAGGGTATTTGACATTGCAAAAAAAGGAATAAGGGGGGATGAATGTATATTTACAAAACAAAATGTGACTGCAAATCATGAACGTTGTCCGGGTTGGTTAGACACATCACAGCCACGACGACAGATACTTTCACTAAATATCAAAAGTTTACATGCGCACAGTATGAAGTCACTAATGCCAGTGTCTAAATATGAGCACATGGAAACAAAAAATCTTATAAACATTGACTAGACTGACCCTGAATTAGGAGTCACGGAAGAAAAATATAGGTACGAACATGTTTTGACTTGCATTACCCTAAGCGTTTACATAATCGGGACGCAAACTAGCTTTTTGCCAAAGAACAAGGAGTAATAAAGCTCAAAGAAATACCGAGTCAGTTAAATTTAAAATATTGCCAAAACGCTTCAATTAAACATTTTACTGTCCGCCCAAAACTTATATTACCCTTTAATGAATGAAACAATTACACAGTTCATTTTAAGGAATTGCGCTACTATCTTTAAAGCGAATAGTACTTTTAAAAATACACTGTGATTTAAGATTTAAACAACAACGTTGTTTAAAAAATATATATATGCAAATTTAAAAAGACGAAAACAAGCAAAAACCTCTTTTAAAAACAAAATACATAAATTTCATTCCAATTTTCTTTATAGTAAAACTTTAAAACAAATTAAAGATTTTGTTGAAACTAGTATTTGCACCAGTACTGCACATGCTGAAAAATTACTTGCACTACAACTATGTAAAGATTTTGATGGTCAGTCTGATTGCTTAGGTATTATTACGCGATACTTTAGGAGTTATAGCGCAAATGATTTGTCACTCACAAGGCTGGCAAGTTTGGCGTATGCTAAAATATATTTTTATGAAAAATTTGATATGTTGTCTCAAATATTCCAGAATAGAGCTTATGTAAATTACTCAAAAACTGATAAATATGAGTTAGATATATTAGACCCATTAAATACTATGTGGGACAATATGATTAGTGCACGTGCAGAATTTGATTTTAATAAAATTTCACGGAATCATGAGTTTTTCAAGCGGTACAAAAATAAATATCTAGAGTTGTATCTTTTAAATAAAGACGAGAGTGGTAAAATAAGAATACAGAGCTTAGATGTATTAGAATTAATTATACTTAAGCTTCAAATGTATAGTATGTTGTATTTATATAGTAGTGAACAACAGAAATGCCGAGGTGTTCCAGCTATTGCGTTACGCCAATGCAGGCACGAAAAGTATAAAAATTGCTTAAATCAAGCAAGCCTTGTAATATTATTGTGAAGTTTATACGATTCGTAGATCATAACATGTAAGTAGTGAGTGTAAATAGATAAGCATTTAACACATAAGATTTATCAAGGGTATTTTTAGATTCTTAAGATTATAATTTTAGTTTGCCCTTGGCCATACAGATTTGTTAGATAGGTTCATATTTTATTCTGTAATAGTTGTTTATTTGTAGTAATAAATTAATATAACCTAGATGTTTAATGTACAAACTGTATAGAAAATATAGCATAGAATTAATAAATGTTCTGTACTTGTTAGACCTATATATTTTAATTGTGTAGTATATATGCAACCTAGTTGTTTATTGTAAACATTACTTGTAGACTACATAGATTTGTTAAATACTAAGCTCTAGGTTGTAAGACGTGTATATATTTAAAGTATAGTGTAGATGTCACCTAGATATCTAATGTATATACATTACAAATGTTAAGTATACTGTTGAATAATTAAATGTTCTGTATTTGTAAGACTCGTATATTGTAATTGTACAGTATATATGCAACCTAGTTGCTTAATGTAAACTTTACTTGTGGACAACATTTTTTTATTAAATACTAAGCTCTAGCTTGTAAGGCGTGTATATATTTTTAGTATAGTAGTAGTAGTAGTAGTACTGTAGCACTTATCGGATTCTCCAGGTATATACCTATAACCCAGTGCAATTTACTGTACCAGCATGTGAATGTAAACAAACATTTCCCCTCGGTATGATCGACATTATGTCTGAACACCACCTATGGAGTGTTCCCAAAGGAAGCCAGTTACAATGCACAGCTGGTATTTTACGAACTAATATGTATTATAATGGATTGTGGCTTATGACACTGCCGATTTCTATTGCAGTCTAGGTAGATTATCCTCCTCTTCAGGAGCAATGAACATTTTCCTTTTTGGAGGGCTACAGTGCTAGGTATTTGCACTTAAATGTACTTCGAGACCCAGCCAAAATGCAGACGAGTACACTCAACCCTGAATACCCCACGTAATGGTCTGCTGAATGGTATTGCAACTATGCTACTGCACGAAGAAATAGCTGTTAGCCTGCGAGGCACAATTAGCACGCCGTCTTCGTCTCTACACATGAATGAACGGAAACGTACACTACTTCCCCTTAGTTGCGCACAAACAGTTCTCACACACCTCCTTCCATTAAGCATTTCCACTACACTAACTTCTGTGCAACGAGACGCAAATACGCTACCGGCTAAGGATTCACTTGAACGGATCAAAAAGAAACGCCGAGTTTATCAAGGATAGAGACAATCTCCCCTCGGCCACAGAGCCGGATATATATTTTTAGTATAGTAGATGTAACCTAGATATGTAATGTTTATACAAATTTTAAGTTTACTGTTGAATAAATAAATGTTCTGTATTTCATGTATATAAATTTTTTAATTGAAATGAATTCAAAAACCTTGTGATTTTGTATATAAACCTGCCTTGTGTACTATTACAGCTCATTCACAACTTCGTTCGTCTGGATGATGCATCTTATTATATGGCGCTGCACATATGTTCACATTGCTCTCTAAATTTGCATTAGAATTAGCACGCTGCAGCAAAGATATAAATTATTGGCAACAGTAACTATGCATTGACTCTCTTTCCCCGTTACCGCAATAAATTGCATTTATTCGCACATTATCAGATCTATCTACCTACCTACTAATCTACATACTCCAAGTCTTCCTCCCTTAATTCCTCCATTCCTTTCAATACCAACACTCTGTCCGCCTCCTCCCTTTTAGCCCCAAAATACCCGGGATAATTATTCCCAAGACTAACCTTCATTCTTTACTTTCTCCTTGCTACTCACACCACTCCACTCCTTTTTCTCCGATTCGTACTAAAAGTAAGTAGTCCCGTAACCAGCCCAACCAACCACCTCAGCTAATCCCTGGGGTATCGCACCAGTGACGCGTTACCGTACAACGGTGCCGATATCCAGAGCTTTGCCTGTCTACACTTACGCAAACCAGTCCATTGTCTCGAGTGCTCACGTCTAGTCCATCCCGCAACAGCGCAATGCACAGCGGAGATTGGGACTGTTAGAATTGGCCTTGGACCAAACTGCCTAGCACAGCTACCATCATGCGAAGCCTTTGCCAGCCTATCCGCCTCCTCATTACTCCTGAACTCTGAGTGAGCAGGGACCCAAACCAGCTCAACCTCACATCTGTAACCCATGTACGTATGTACATGATATGTAATTAAGCTAACTTGTAAAGGGGGTACTTACAACTATGAAATTAGAAGGACGTCATTTATGGAAGATCCCTCACCATCTGTAACACATATACGTATGTGCAAGACATGTGGTTAAAAAAGGTCGGGAAAAAATTTAAAGTTGTAAAGTGGGTACTTAATAGTATGATATTTGAAGGACTTCGTTTATGGACGACCCCTGACAATTTCTAACCCATATACGTATGTACAAGATATGTGGTAAAAATAAGTTTGGAAGAAATGTAAAGTTGTAAAAGAGGAAGGAAATTTATTGTTTAGGTTACAGTATAAAACAAAACTGCAATAAGTGAAATAACTAAAGATTATATGAATCAAATAATTGCAGGCGCCTATTTGGCGCATGGGGAGGAGAGATTTTTTCAGCGTATTTGTTAAATAAGATGTTGACTTATTAAAAGTGCCATAGAAAAAGAGCTTCTAAATTAGACAGTTATCCTTTTTATAAATAAACTGAACATAAATTCAAGCGGCGGCCAATAGTATATTTAAAAATAAAATTTTGGTTGTAATGTAAAACAATTCAAAAAGTTGGAGCGTCATAATTCCAATTATAACTCTGTTCAATTTTTAGTCGATCAGTTTAGTCATCAACTGTAGCATGGCCCCTTAAAGCAAATTCTAATGAATCTGTATTAACTGCAATAAAATTCATTTTTAAAGAAGCAACAGCCGTTCCACACTATCTATTTATCGATCTTGAATTATTGTATATAAGTGCTAAGTTGCAAGCTTATTTAAAACAAAAACCCATTAAACTGTTCCATATTTATTCACATTTAAAATAAGATAAAGTTAAAAGAACAATATAAACCGTATTTGCAAAAATCAACAGATATATCACACAAACTAAAAAATTCAAATTTATTTACAAATTACAAGACTAAACAAAATCTTGCAATAATTCAATACATCAAAGAATTGGTATGGCTCCTAAAAAAGTGACCAACAAAAACGAAAGTGACATATTTACACGAGTTTAAAGGAAACTTTCAGACAGGGTTAGTATCGATTGTGCAAAGTTTAAAGTGAGAAGCTTAGTAAGAATTAGCAAAGCTAAATCATGGTTTGATAAATTATATTCAACTAATTATCCACGTGAATTTTTAAAGATATATTATGTACAACCCACAACACGAATAAGGCATCTGATTAGATATTTAAATAAAGACATAACTAGAGAATTTTATTTACAAGAAATGTTAAAAATAAACTAAATTGCTTATTCAAAATCGTTTAAGTCGACGTAAAAATTTAAACTAAGCGCAAAAATGTCTTAAAAGGATTTGAATGCGGGCTAGTCTACATACATATTGTTTGAATCTCCGGCTTAGGATGCTCAATACGTTGTAAAAAGCAGCCAATCATCCGTCGTTACTATAAAACCGTCTACTTAGATAAAATCGCGCTTATCTAATACTACGAACCTTCCCAGCAGAGCAAAAAATATTGCTAAAAAAATCTGTTTCTAAAATTCAAACATATTTAAACCAATTTGATAATCGCCTTAAAGCTTTAAACTTTTCATGGGTTGTATTTTTATTGTTAAATAATTTACAAGCTGAAGTTACTTTTGCGCTTTAAGTGAATGATTAAGAAGAAATTCAAGTTGTGGTAATTTATAAGATTTGCTCGGATTTGTGCATCATTAGTGTTTAACTGATTACTGGAAATCGAACAAAATTGTAATTATAACTGATTAGGGTTGCATTTCTTTGAAAATAGAGATGAGCTTAGGTGTACAGGTGTAACTATTTATAAAAATCTAGTGACAAAACCATCATCGTTCATGTGTAGATGTAACTTTTCTAACCAATGTCCACTGGCTGTTAGTTTTGATCGCTGTTTTTACTATGAAAAAGTTAACAA
>JAQFZE010003566.1:0-12397 GCA_034695245.1 Dicyrtomina saundersi | reverse complement strand
ACTCAGAAAAATAGAACTCTAGAAAGCCCAGAGAAATAACATTTATACACAATCTCTCTAGGACCTGCAGCGTACTTCACCGAGCCCTGCAGGATTATTGGTAAGGCCACCCGTCCATTTCAGAATGAGCTTGGCTGTTGCTTAACCAGAAGGGGGTTACCCGACTCGTTAATCGCCAGACCAACCTGCACCGAGTTAGGAAATTAGGCCATAAAAACAACTGTAGGCACTAACCCGAATATTGGCTACCCTTAACTAAACTTACAACATAAAAACATTGTTGCGTCTCCATTACCCATACTTATTACTTACTATGGAGTAAAGTGCTCAACTAAGGTTGCAATACAAACACGTTACAACATTTCCGTTAGTCTAGCAACCACACAATATGCAATAATGTAATGGATATCACTACCAGAAACTCGTGACTGTAGTTAGTTACCATGGTTAGCTTACTATAGCAGTGGAGGTGTAACATATTAAAACCGTGCCTGGATACCAAACATTGATGCACCAAATTTCCTGTTTAACATCCAGGGACGGACTGGCCATAAGGAATTTCGGGAAATTCCCGAAGGGCCCCCTGTTCCTTATACATAGCGTATACGGGAGCTTTGGGCCCCTAGGCTCAGAGTGGGCCCCCTTATCGCCCAACCTTGTCAATGTAATTTCCCGGGCCCAAAAAGTGCCCAGTCCGCCCCTGAACATCTATTGGTATACCAGAGGTTGGTAGTTGCGGACATGCAGTGCGATCGTAAAAAATAACATGTTTTTCTGAGGTACGTGCTAGTAGCCTATAGTGAGATATGCTACCAGCTGACATATATGTATTTGCATAACTTTCAGTGGACAGTTCAAGCCAGTGAAGCTGTTGTCATTGTCATAATCAACACTAGAAATCAACAATGACAAACGACGAATTTACAATGTTCTTACTCTTTTATATAATGGATTATTACCTTAGGTATAGTCATGTTGCGTAACTTTTGCTTGCATAGTTTAGCTTACGAATTTTTCATGTTTTCTCAGAATGACTGACGTGAGGTTGCGTACCTTTTCAAAACTCATAGATTCTTATATTTTGGTGATTTAGTTTTGAGACCGATGGGATAGTATCCGGAGGAAACATTTTCGTCTGCCGTGCTCACTCATCTTTTTTATCCAGCTATTGTATCCATTCAGCAAAGCTTTTGAAATTTAACTGATTACTTGATCGGGGTAGTTAAATAAATTATCACTAATGTTTCACGGTAGCTAAAACATTCCTTGTGTACATTGAATCTAAAAAAACTCATTCTACTTTTAGTATAGCTGCAATGTAGGTTTTTTCTAATACGAAAATCACTCGTACGAATAATAAAGTCGCGCTCTAGCAGGCGTAATATGTAAATGGGGCCGCACTACGATACTGTGTAAGTCATTGTCAAAATTTGCTAAACTTTGATTCATTTTTTAAATTCAAGAATCTCCCGTTTACAATATCTGTAACGCATAAATATGCGACAGAAGAAGAGAACTATTATAGTATCATAAAAATAATTCTTACGAGTCAAAATTATTCACTCAAATATTTGAATGTTGTAGAGACCGAGAGCAATATGATCAAAAATTATAGTAATATAAGGTTACAAAAATACAAATATCTCTGTGACTTTGAAATAAATAAACGAAGAAGTACCGGTAACATTAAGTATGTACGTAACATGTTGATATATTACTTATATTTGCACCAAACTATATACTAAAGTTTAATGTATAATTTAGAACGACTTATAAATCTTATAAATCTAAACGATCTAAACGATCTTATAAATATCAGTATATTTATTGATTGATGGCGTGTTATATTGACTTAGGTTTTACTGTTGTAAGTCTAACCACTTTGTTTAAAACGTTGAGCAGAAATACTGAAATACATGTCTGTACTATATCAGGGGTTTCTTTGATAAGTGCTGGCCAATTCCACAATAGTAAGTGCTGGCCAGTTTGACTTTAGTAAGTGGCGGCCAACAAATAATTATAAACAGTATTTTGTAACTATTTACCTGAATCAACACTGAATTAGGCTCCTAAAGCTGCCTGAAAACGGATAGGTTATATTTTTCCCTCCGCCTTCGGCGGCCGAGGTAAAAATATAACCTAACCGTTTCCAGTCAGTTCTTTCTACCCCCCCCCCCCCAAACCTAACCTAACCTGAAAGATAATAAACCACGAAGGGTAGCGAAGTGAGAATAAGTAGCATGAACAGTAATAAAACGTGTAAGAACAAAACGAAGGTATTTCTTCTACATTTTTACCTTAAACGGCGAAGCAACTTTGCTGCTAATATCTATACTAGACATATTATCGTCTACAACATTTTATGTTTTGGGGGGGAAATTGTACACCTAATCATACAATATTATATTTATGAATTATATTATATGTTTTATGTACAATATTATATATACTAATACTAGTGTGTACTCTTTCCCAACGTTCTGGGCACATTATTAATCCAATTCTAGAATTTTTTGTTAGCCGTAACTTACTAAAGTCAAACTGGCCAGCACTTCCCGACCTGGCCAGCCCTTATCAAAGAACAGCCCTATATCAGATTTACCACCAAACCTACACGCTACTACATAGTATATAGGCATATAATGCTACGTGGAGATGACTATATCTTAATAGTACGGCTTACAGTGGTATAATGATATTAATTTATTATATTTTTACATAAGGATATTTCAGAATGAAATTAAAATTAGTGCAGCTATTTACCATTATTATTAAAGTTGATTTATGAAACAAACTATTATTTATAATTATGTATGTAACCATGTTGGTCAGTTTTGAAATGTCTGGTGTTTGTTGTGAGTTGTGTTGCTCACATATGTGTATTATGTATGAAGATATGTAGTTTTATTTTTTGTCTCATATACCAAAAACATGCATAGTAAGTCTAAAATCATGAAGAATCCTAACAATAAAATCATGTAAATGAAAAATATCAAGCTGTCCCTTTTATGTATCGAAACTGAACCAATCGATTTTCAAATGCATTAGAAATATATTCATGTTGTATTTACAACTATAACGCTTATTCTTCATTATTCATGGAACGCATTTCATCTTCATCTTGTCAAGTCCTAACATATTTAATTTTTAGGTAAACGGGACAAGCGCAAAGGATTGTTTTTATAATCTAAATTTAGTCATAGATATGTCCATATATCAGCTATACTGATACTATAATAATAATGCAGACCGACGTCTTTCATAATCATTATTTATTCATAAAACCTTCAAACCTTCCTCCGCCTCTATCTTATCTTATTTTATCTGATATTCTCACTTGCTCTTGCCATGAAAATATTCGAATTATTTCTAATAGGTTACCAAAAGTTGAGAAGCTTCAAGAAAATGATCACTGAGTTTCAACTAGTCACTAAAACGCCTTTAGCTTATTTTCCTAAGGATCAGTTGTGTTAAACACGCGGTTCACGGGCCGCTTGCGGTCCGGGTATGCTTGATGTGCTGTCAAGGAAAATAAATACGAAAAGGAAAATTGTATTGGTTAAAAATGGTTGTAGGACATTATCCCCCCAGACATTTTCCTCCCAAGCAGTAACCCCAGACGTTTTCACCCGTACCCTTATTTAAGATGCTAATGTGCATATTGTTAAACGGGGATGAAAATGACACGCACAAATCTTCACTCAACTTCCTATTCCAGCCGGCAGACTACGTAGCCATCTAACCAGCTAGAAGAGGAAGACACCATTATAGATAAGAAGAAGACTCAAATCTTCCCATCTTCTCCAAATCAACTGGAATCAAGCTTCGGAACTTTTTGAGCAAGAAGATGCCTCGAAGAGCAGCATGCAACTCGCCTCATGAGCAGGAAGCGTGTGGATGGTCGACGATCCGAGGCAAAAATTCAGCAGTTACAATTCCGTCTTCAATAGCCGCGGTCTTAAATTATTCAGTCTTCAATTTAATATTTTAAATTCACGATAAAATTCCAAATTCCAAAATCTGACTAAAATTGGTTATAGAATTAGCATGGGGAGTCGCTTCACGAATCCCTTCTGTTTTTTTCAAAAATTTAGAAAACAAATTTCAATTACTTTCAGATTAATAAGTGTTTTCTTTTTCCATTCTTATCATTTCAACTTCATAAATGTAATTCAGATATTTCCAACCTCGTAAAAGTGATCAAAATATAAATTATAGTGAGGTCTCAAACTAAAATTGATATTGTAATGTGAAATCAAAATTCTTACCTGTACCTCCCCAATCCGGATTCAACGTGGGTTTCTGTAAGCGCCGTCCTCGCGGTGTCCGTAAGCGTAAATTGTACAACATGTAATTTGGACGTAAACATAAAATATATCAAAAGACAAACAAAAATTTAATACGAAGTAAATTCAAATATTTCGTCCCAGACCTTTTGTTTGAGGAAAGCTTTTCGAAAATTCAGTTTCCGTTGCATTTCACTTTTCGATTACCTTAACCATCAAATATTCGCAAAACAAGTAAAAGTTAAGTAATTTGCTGCCAGGATGCCATAAGCATCTGGGAAACCTTTCGATTCAAAATTCAATTTCCTTTCCGTTTCAATTTTCTGATTTAGAATAATAATAAACATTTATCCGTAAAACTTTTATATTTCCGTGGTGTGTGTGCTCGTGATTCCTGATGGCCATCGTTTCTTGATTTGCATACCTAACCTTAAGAATATAACTCATTTATAATTCTAAAATTCAAAATAGTATAGTTACATGCATTATTTCGTAACATAATTTAGTTAGGGTTGTAGTTCCAATGTTACTTGCCCTTACCTTCTCGTCATTCTGAAATCAATAACTATGAATTAGACAGTAAATCGTAACCTATTAAATTCTAAGTCTGGAATATTAACCATAAAAATAAAATAGAAAATTGTCAATTACACGTTTGCCTTCATAGGTAGGCACTCGGTAGCTTCGCGTGTCGGTGTAGTTGTCGTTCACAAAGATTCGTTAATCTTAAAATAACGTGGTGGTACACCCCTGTAATCTAAGTCTCTACCATTTCACTTCCATATGATTACACGTTGTAAATTATGAATGAATAATTTAATTTAAAAACTAAATATTGAGATTTCGAAACCAAGGCGTAGGAGAGAGTAAACTCGCCTCGTCTGGCCGTCTGGCCGTATTTTTAAATTTCACTTAAAAATAGTATCTTTATTTGTAAAAATTAAAAATTGTAAAAATAAATATAGTTACTACCTACTCACTTACTTAAATAATACATACATAGATTGGCGCTGGTTGGGGAAGTCGACGTCTTCCCACTGCCCTACTTTTGATGTTCCTATACCCTCGTCAATTATGACTTTGTCAAGGCCCTTTGTTAAAATGTTAAGGCTATTGCATGAAGAGACAAAATACCACAAAAATATAATACCCTGGCGTTAAACGTGCTTTGACATTTGCGCGTCAGCTGAACATTTTGACGCTTGCATTTCTTAGTTTAAACTTTTTACAGAGTTCAATGCATTTGAAATCATTTTCCATCTTTATCATTGTAGTACCTTGTCTTTTCTATGTAGCTTCGATCGTTCCCGTACACTCGAGCGTGCCTGTTTTCTTATTTTACATACTAGAGAGGTATACCCTTGTGTGTCATCATACGCTTACACTAAAGTTATATTCAACCCGTAATTAAAAGCTCGTGATTCGCCGGGATGCTAGTGTGGGCTGGGTCTAGCTCACTATGTTCTACGCGTACACATATGGACTCGAGAAGTAACGTCAGCATCTCCTTTGGGCCACATATGGAAGTTACTGTCATTTAAAACCATAGGTTTTGTTTATGTGACTTCCTGTAAGCTTAAACATCGCAAGGAATACTGGAACCTCAACGCTTCCTTTTCCCATGCAAGTAAGTGGCAACGGCCAAAACTACAGCCACCACTTAATTGCATACCCAAGCCACACTTCTGCACGCCGTCCGGCACACGTCTTCATTTGAAGTGTTTTTCAAGTGGTAAGAAGTGCGACTCAAGTTCTTTCAAGTTTCAATTTAGAAATTTATCAAATGTTTCGAAAATTCTCAATTTTCACAAGGAAAATCAGTGTTTATAGCGACAGAAAAACTTCTTATCTCCAAAATAGTCAGTGTCGATTTTGTAAAATCAAAAATAATCCGTAAAACGAACAGTTAAGATTTTTGTAGATTTATATACGTGTTGAAGGTATAGGGTTTCAGTGTGCCCGAGTGGCAAGTGAAGGTTTTAGTGGTGTTCGGACATCAGTCATTAGTAACAACTGCCACATCAGTTGCAAAAGTTCTTTATCTTCCAATTGAAGAAAAATCAGGCGTAAAAATCACACCTGGAAGTCCGAAAAATTCGATTTTCTGGATTGTCCTTTTGCCGACGTTGTGAGGCAAAGTTTTCTCTTGTCTTTGTCCACTCGTACAGTAAGTACATATTACATATATGGTATTACCAATATATAGTATAATAAAGGTCATTTCGGTATTTTAATTCATTAGTCATTATAGAAGTGGCATAATATTGAAATTAGAAATTCCAGCCGTGAAAGTTCTTTTGGCTATCTTCCTATTCAACCGGATTCTTTCAGTTTTTGAAAAGAAAATTCATTAAAGATTTTACGTCGAAAAATCAAAAGGCATCCCATCTAAAATCTAATTCCTGATCCGTGACCAGACCTCTGAAATAAAAGTTTGTTTTCTTCATCTACGTTCAACAGTGTGTCAGCAGACGGCTTATTAAAGCCTAACGGATGGTTGAATCATAAGTGATAGCACAATTTAACCAATTGATGTCATAGTTGAGTCATACAATTTCTCGATTAGAATTTATACAAGTTAGAAATTAAAGGAAGTGCAGAGCTGCAAAGCCATCCTTCAATTTGTAAATTTTCCAATTCTGAAATTATTTCCAAGTAGGACAATCTGAGAAAATGTTTGTGTTGTTCTGATTTTAAAAAGTGTTTGTCTTACTCCGTATGCCACTCATTTACCAGTCAGACTCAGCCGAAAAATTTGCATTATCCGTCTGGCGTTGGTACAAAGTTGTGGGAAATAAGGTTTTTACTAAAAGGCAAATACCCGATTTCATTACTTTTGTTTGGGAAGGACTAGGTTCAGTTAAAGGTATTCTACATAAAGCAACCATACCCACGCTTCATATGAACCACTCTGATTTTTCCGAACGGTTTACATTTTTGGTCGAAATACAAGTTATAGAATTCATTAGTATAGCCTTAGGTTTCCTGAACGTTAGCAATAGTATCTTCGGTGATCATACCACATACGCTTTATTTACGAAATCCAAAGCAAATCAACGCTCAAAGCAACAAAAGTAATTCTTTTGCGTGAATTTCAATTTTTCATACATAATATTTTTAATTTTATTGGCTCATAGCTGTTTTGTATGTATTTACTACTACCTAAGTAATGTATATAGAAGTACTTGTGTACTAATACATTCCACACATCTCATTTATAGTAGATAGAGACTTTTTACATTTATACACCCACAAATCGTACTGCACGGTGCCTAACCACAAATGGACGCATGAATGGTTTTGGCGACGCGAGCGTAACCAACAACAATGGAATTTCGTACTACCGCCTTGTTTGTCTGAGTAGCCTTCTCTACTTCACAATAATAACACAATTACTTAGGTTGCAATGTAAATTACATATGTTTAAAACTTATATAAATACTCGCTCTGCAGCAATTAAAAGTATGAGTTGAACGAAAACCATCTAAATGTGAAAAAAGTTTCACTCGTCGTTCGCTCATCACCCCTTTTTGTCATAAAAAGGACATGACATGACCATAACAGACGTAATTTGGTTATTTTCTGTTTTTCTCATATTCATGTCATTGTATGTTCATAGGTAATTTCTTGTCTACTAATTTAATTTTTGTTTAGTCGGATTAGAAGATTATTAATAACTTGGAAATTTCACAAACTTATTGAATAGCGCGGCTGATCAAACGTTGGATTTTGATTTTGAGGTTTAAATTCATCACTCAAAATCATCCTCAGCATTTTACGATTTCTAAAACAGATTTTCCAACCAGGTTTATAAAATCAATTAACGATTAGTGGCTCAAAATTGACCATCAGGATTTTACCGCACTTCAGAAAAAAGTCTTTATAAATTGGGGTTTAGCTAGTGAATTCACGCCAGGTGACAGTACAGAATGGTCTCACAATTTCACTTCCGAATTTTTAGAGGTAGATTAACTATAAAAATCCAAAATTCAAATTTTCTTCCCCGTAGTGTCAACTTAACACTGTCAACAACGTTGACTGGTGCTCCTCCCGAATTAATTAAATTAGGTGTTAGCAAGTGACCTGGGAGATCAATAATCTCTTAGTTACAGAAATTAGGTAATATTTTAGGAATGTCAAAAGTAGTTGCAGACTTAGGGGTTTGAGAAACACGCAGTTTCTCAAATATAAACTACAAAACTCTTTGTAAGAAAAATTCATCCCAAGGCCTGGGACACAAACCGTAGTCTCGGATTATCAACTTCAAAGCTAGGTCACGCATACTGAAAATTCATAAATAAAAATTTAAACATATTTGTGTAAAATTATTTAACAATAAATTTTCGTGTCCAAGTTTAATTGTATTAAGCTAATAAGCATCGTTCCTCGTATAATTTGCCTTTGTGACTGATGTCGTTACATCGCACATTACCAAAGGAAACAAAATTGTAACATCAAACATCTGCATATGCTTCTTATCTTATGTTTTCGATTTGACGAACAAATTCTTCCCCGAATTGGAACTTAAGGAGTGCAACAAATCTTTGGCACATCTTGGATTTTGGAAATAAATCAGGAGAAGCTTGACGCTCCTTTGATTCACCACCAATAGATCAAAGATTTGACAGGTACTCCTGTTACCCCCAAAAAGGGACCCATTCCAAAAACTTACTTATAAAATTTAAATTACAAACTTGAATGATAAATGTTTTGCTAACATCGATTTTACAACTTAAAAGCAGGTGGAGTTTTGAGTAAAGCTACAAGCCGTCTCCTAACTCTTTACAAGTCAGCGAGTTCTTAAAGTAAAATTTCAAAATCTTTTAAGTTTTTACTGATCTTTAAAACCATTACAAACCTGAAACGGACGGATAAATTCTTCAAAAATCTGACACTAACGGACTGTTTTTAGATTTTCACTCGATTTTATATTTTCCAGAGGTCAAAGAACCTTTATAAAAATTATATTAGTAAATCAAAATTTAAAGCGAACAAATTTTAATTTCAAATAGTAAATTATTTAATATCAGAGTTCATTTAATCCGTAATTTTCCGATGTTTTAATTTTCAAGACAACTACAGTATCAGTTTTCAAACACTCACGTCAGAAAAGTCAAAGCCTAAATACATAATTTTCTACTTTATAACATCCTGTCCAATTTAAAACCAACATACAGTTTAATACAAACCAGAGTTCAATTATTCATAAATTCTTGTACAACTTTTATATTCAAAAAATAATTTGCCTGTCGAAATTCGAAAAATAAAACTTAAAGCTTCAAAAACTTAGATATAGATAGTTTATAGTGATATCGTATTATGTATACCATAACTGTCTTCCATTCAGAGGTTGGGTTAGCTAGGCATTAAAGAATCTTCAGTGCTCCTTACCGCTCAATTTCCAATTACAAGTTAGAAATTATCTTAAATTCGTTTGACATTCCTCTAATTCTACTGTCATGACTCAACCCGGACAGGGAGGAATCCCAACACCACCTTTATACGGTAACAAAACCTTGACGGTTTAAGACAATTTTTCCGATCTAAAAATTGTCGCCATAACACACTACCCCAACGGTACCCAACAACAAACAGGAGTAGTAGCAGGCAAAGGTGCCTTCAACTCCTCAAGAGTTCTCTTATGGCATGTTCAACCGGCCACACTACTGGGTTTCAGTGGTTATTCACATATCTCTCCACTTTACCAAACCAACCCCGGTTTAGAGGATTGAGATTGTATGAACCATGAGCCCAATATGGAATTTGGGACTGACATCGCGTCATAGCAAGTTAAGACAGGAGTGTTTATCCACTCCTTTCTCTGTTATGCCCTTGGTTACCGTAAACTCTCAGCTTTCGGCTAAACCTCAGCTTTAGTCAAAACAGATTGAAGCGTACATTGCGTTCATCACCACAGCAAAACAGGAAGTCACAGTCCCCATTCCTACTAAATCTAAATCAAAAATGCAATTGCCATTCGCTCTACCGCCGCCAATGTCCAAAGAACCTGCAAGGCATCCAACATCTTGCTGTCAACATGATATCGATACTTGTCGCCCGTTTTCCAAAGGTTTAACACCTAGAGAAACGCTACTAGTCGACCACATATCACAACTGCTACAGCCGATGGCGGACGCGATAATCCGGTCTTCCCATTAACAATGGTTTAAAGCTTTTAAACGGCGAATTTTTGCAAAAATTGCAACTGCCGCCAAGGGAATGCCCGATAGTTTGGATAATCTTGACACCCCAGTAATAACCCGTAGTCAAGAAGCCCATATAGAGAGAAACATGTTTCATGCATATGACGGAAAGTTATCCTGGGGCATCGAGATTGTTCAATTACACAAATAACAACTTATCAATTCCACAAATAGCAGACGCAGATGCCAATGCCTCCGTTGCGGCGTCAAACGTAATAAAACTTCATGTTGCCCTATATTGTTGAAGGAACAACACTTGCCGGTTTCACCATTTAAACCTCAGAAAAACACCCAAAGTCCAAGCCATACCTCGAAATTTTTAATGAACATTTCTTTTTCGTAGACTACCAGATTAACGATATTCCAAGATCACAACCCACCTCAACAACCGTTTCTTTTCGTTTTAATTCCGTACATTCCTCTTTCAACTAATCAAACAATTACTAAACCACGACAGCTTGACTAACTCGTTTTCAACTCAACCTCCTAATGAGTAATCACAACGTAACGCCATACCCTGTTACATACTAAGAACCAGACATTAACATCATTTTACATTTACGATATATTTGACAGTCCGTATTTACCACACATTCAACATTTTAGGGCTTCATGGCAAATTCCAATTGTAGATAGGACTCTTCTTTTTGTAGGCAATTAAAATTCAGGAAACCAAAATTCGATTTCCCTGTAACAGAGTTTTTAATACACCTGTTCTTCGTTAATTTTTTTTGACAATATTTAAATTTTAAATACAGTCAATTATTACGTATCATTTTTTCAAAATTGTTATAGTTCATCTCAATATTATTCATTTTAATTTATACCTTATACTAATCGCTAAGTAGTTCCAACTACTAGGTTTCGGAGTTCTTTATGAGAAAGTACCTTTCTTACTGCCTACTTTATTCTTTTCACTGTTAAACGGAAATCCAATGAGAGCATTCACACGAGAATCAACAGAGTTCGAGTAACTACTACATACGACTTTTTTTAATTTCAAAACCTTCATACAATTTTAATTTTATTACCCGATTCCGATCTTTTTCTATGATAGATTAGCGGTTTCTAGGCAAGGCGTCATTTTGCAAATCTTTGTTTCTAATATCGTGCCGTAGCGGTTGTAAAAATCGCAATCTTCTCATCACATAAACAAAATTGTTTTGCTGCAAGCTTTTTCGTCTAGTAAAACTTAGTTTCCTTGCGGGCATTAATGGTGCAGGAGCTGCCCACAGCAAATTATTTATGGAGTCAAAAGGCTTTCAGCCCATAACTCCGATCTACTTATCAAGCCTGCAAATAACATGGCTTATTCCCTATAAGGAATTTTACTCATCATTCATGGATTTTAAGAACAGCGGAGTCAAAGTAGTGACCGCTCAATCCGAAATAACCAAGAGGACCTCGGCGTGACTTCATTTTCCAAAATTTAGATTCGACTTTAAACGCTCCGTATCATAGTCCCACTTTTATGCGGCTACGATTATCTAAATAACCACGTAAAATATACCCCAATTAACAAATACACGCCAGTCTATACAATGCCTTGATTGATGTTATGAAAAAGTAGAAATTCTTAATCCCAATCCACTCTAGTTTCCCCTCCTAAAGAAACCCGTGCACCCTGAAATCAAAATTGTACCCATCTCATATCATCATTACTTTCTATTCAGTGTAGAAAATTAGTTTACCCATATTTTTCCACTTCCTAGTAACAAGATAGGCCAACATACAAAAATTTCACAGAACTTAGCGATTCAGAAATTTACTCGCTCACTCCCAAGAGGATTGCTTGAGCACAAAAGTTATTTCTCTTATTTCGGAGTGGCTCCACTCTGTCTGTCTGTTTGTCTGTCTGTCTGTCTGTCTGTCTGTCTGTCTGTCTGTCTGTCTGTCTGTCTGTCTGTC
>JAQFZE010003565.1:0-12398 GCA_034695245.1 Dicyrtomina saundersi | reverse complement strand
AGACTACTTCAGACGTAGTAGACAGGAGACCCGCGGACGCAGACCACGTAAGAAAGAGGAAGTGTATCATTTTTTTTTGGTAAGTATATGGTAGATAGTAGATTCAATCCATGTGCGGATCTAGGAATATTTTCCGGAGTGGGCAATACATAATATAGTGAGTGAAGAATCAAAATGAACCATTTCCAAAAGCTAGAATTAAAAAGAGCTATGCCAAAAAAACTACATGAGATAGATGCTCAAAGTGTTAATTAGGCTACGATCTAAGTAAAAAAAATTCACTAAATGAGATTAGATGTGATGCATAAAATGTTAATTACGAGCTTTTTGAAAGTGCAAAATTGCAGTATTTGCATGTTTTTGAAACGTGAAAAATGCTGTTTTTACATGCTTTTGAAAAGGGCTAAATTATCTGTTTACATGTTTTCGAAACGAGCAAAATGTTCTATTTACATGTTTTTGAAACGAGAAAAATGTTCTATTTACATGTTTGTGAAATGTGCTAAATGATCTATTTACACGTTCTTGAAAAGTTCTAAATGATCTGTTTGCATGTTTTTGAAACGAGCAAAATGTTCTATTTATGTACATGCTTTCAGGATCGTGATATTTTGATTTTCTTTTGCAGATAAACATTGAATTATGTTTCCAGCTAAAAATGGATACTGACTATTTTGATTCTAACACGATAAAAGTATGCCATCTTGGTTTAAATGCCCCAATGTTAGCCCATGTCAGAAATTTCATTTTGGCGTGGGCAAAACTGCCCTGTTTGTTGCCCACCCCTGGATCCGCGCCTGGTAGATTTGTATTGTTGTTGTGGTAGTAAAAGGGATGTAGAATATTCAGTAGGCATTAGTAATAAAGAAGTATTAGTTAGTAGAAGTAGTAGTCGTTTTTGTATGTTGTATCTTCTATAAAATTGGTTGTTGGATGTATAGTCTCATCGTCTCTCGTCGTAAATAATTGTGAGATAAGAGAGAGAGAGAACATTATTGTAGGTAATCATGCAAGGAGAAGTAGTAGCAGAAGCTAAAGGAGATGAGGAGATACATTGAGACAAACGACAAGACAGTCGGCAGCAGTCGTCAGAGTCGTCATCGTTCGTCGGCATCGCGGTAAAATCTTCAATCATCAATCGGTGATTGGAATATTGGATTTCCTTGGGATGTTCCTCCTCTGACTTTTCTTATCGAATCAATTCAACAAGGTAAAAAAAAATAATTTAAATATTCCACTTCAAATTCAAAGCTACATTAATATGTACTAGTACACAGTGCACACGACTAACTACTTAGTTACTACTACTACTACTCCTATTTTTTTTTATAGTAGACCTCTGATATTACTACATAATATAACTAATATAGGTTAACAAATCAGTATATTATTGTCTGTCTACATCGTCTCGTCCTCTCGTCAATGTTCTATATAGTCATACTTAAAAAGTGATGAGAGCGTCATTGAGAATTGAGATTTGACTCTTGAATTTGCGTGAATGTTTGAGAATGAGGCTGGAATGGATGGATCACAGTCTTATTCAATCATCCATGCATCACTGCCCATCCTTTGTATGTATATGTAGTATGTTTTAAATCTGCGGATGGATCACAGACGATTGTCTTCAAAATAAAAAAAAGGATGTGTACACGATACAATGTGGGATTTTTACAAAATTACCAAAATGCTTTCGCTTTGATTATATAATGTTACGTAATACGAAATTATTTTCGTTGGTGAAGATGCAATTTATTCCAACTATAGGACCTTCCTTTTTTGAAATATACGAAAGGACAATAATACACGTTAGAACGTTACGTTTAAAAATGGAAAGAAGAAATGTTAAATTTTGAATTGTTTCCAATTTCCAATGGCTGGTATTAAAAATATTGCCTATAAGTACATCTTAACCTAACCAAGGAAAACGATGCGATCGATGGCTAAAAAGAAAAGTCCAAGTGATATTATTGAATAAAAATAATTCAATAAATAATGGGCTTGAATAAATTCGCTTGTTTTCAACTACTTTTTCTCAGTCTTTTCTGTTGACGTTATACAATCACCAAATTACATAGTTGTGCGCATCTCATGGTCAACTAATGTAACTTGTTAAGTAGTTTATTTTTCTATACAAAATATCTGTAAGATTAGCAATAATTTACATGATGGACTGGTCTGCATAATATAGTCTAGCCTACATACTGTCTACTGTCTGTATAGTATTCTAAGGACAAATTTTGATTCTTTTGACAGGGACCAGATTTTATTACCTATAATATATCCATCCATACAATTAAAATGCAAAATAGTTCCAGTTTTCAGAGTTCTTCGCTACGATTTATTTTATCCCGAAAAACCTTTACGAATACGAATTCGAAAAACTATAACCGAATGAAATAGGAGGGAGCGAAGCTGATGAACAAAGTTTTTGAATAATTTTGATCTTATAATGATGAATCGTAATTGTAATTCTTGCTGTAGTCTAGAGATGAATGAAAATATGTAATGAATTACAGAAGATGGGCGCACAGAGCATGAATATCAATGGCGCATTTAGTAGATTAGTGACTCAAAGACGTATAAGCATACGTAATTAATATTATGTAGAAGGTATGTATTAAATAATTTTGGTTTTTTTAAGCTATAGAAACGATGAGACGCTCAACCAAATCAAATTGGAAATATCCATAGAAGGTGTTCTGTTTCTACTGATATTCTACAGATATGTAAGCACATATTTACGCTTTATTGTTATGTATACACCGAAACCAAAGAATATAACAGCAACCAACAGCAGCCTTGCTATTCTGTACTTTATTTTATTATTATACTTTTCCTTGTGTTTGTCTGCAGCAGTCTATTGTTGTTCTACTGTATTCTCTGTGGACTGTTACTGTTGTTATAGTGTACCTGTATTACGCAATGAAATTGAAACGAAAACGACAGCGAGAATGATATAACGAAATGAAGAACACCTTTTTCAGTGCTACTTCAACTACTACTCCACGACACCACTAAAATAGGTAGCCATGCTCTACCGCCCTGTTCAGGTGTGTTAATCATCAATCTGTGTTCAAACTATACCACGACGATGACTACCAAAAGCTGTTTGTTTCACGCTGATCTCACAGTTTAGTCCACATCCATAAATATAATTGCAATTTTTGTATAGGCAACCCAAGTGTAAATGTACCTATCAGTATGCGTATACTATGCCAAAGATATATAAGCGTCTTTGATTATTTATGTATTACAAGTTCGATTGTCCTTGAAGGTGCAAAATAATGTATCTAATTCTTCGTTGTACAGCGTTCGTTCGTTGAAATCTTAAACTTATTTTGTAAAGAAGTATTAAAGTTACTTCCCCCATTGATTACATTAATAACGAGAACGAGTTTATAGGAAGGAGCAAAACTTTCCTCTTCTAACGCCTTTTCAAAAAGACATTATAATTAATACAGTATAATTCAAATTTTGAAAAAGCTAGGCTCTTACAAGGAACCCTTTTAGTTCGGTACGGTAGGATTCATAAACAGCTATCTGCAATCGTGGCATGGTACCTATAACTAAAATTACATACTTTGCAAGAATAATAATTCTAAATATATATCAAAAACATCGACTATTAAGGAGCATCTTATATAATGTAGGTCTTTAGTACAATCTGGCTGTAATTCTGTAATATGCCATTGAATACATGACATGAATGTGAGACAGCATTCTATAGCAGCAGACTCGGGAAAGATGATGAAAATGAATTAGCAGTGTGTCTACTGCTACTGCATATACTTGGTCCGAGACGGAGAGATAATTATAAGAGTAATAATAACAACAACAAGAACAGGAGCAACATATACCTACCTACCCAGTTTAAAACCAGAACCTTTACCTATTGCAAATACTATCATGCATGATTACGATTATGATTACTCCGTGTATGTAGCTATACCTACTATTATACTACCAAAACAAAAACAACCAGAATAAAAATTTAAAACCAGGAGAGCCAAGAGCGAGCCGAGCGTCATCAGCGCACTAGTACGTCTTTCTTCAAGATTCAAACAATCACAAAACAAAAGAAAAAAAAACTAAAGGGGGTTAAACGTGTCTTAGTATGTATACTACGTGTGACGTAGACCCTGTGCTACAGGGTAAGTGAGGAAAGCTCCATGCAGACACTACATTATTATTATTGCATAACAAAATATCATTAAAAATTAAACGTGCTTCGTGTTACGTACGCATCTAATTTGAAGAACGTCGCCGTTGTTGTTCCCATACCATGCCATACAAATATCAATACTCACAATACACTTACTGCTAAAAGTATAAGATGTTGAGGTTAAATGAGACTTCGACTCATGCCTATTCTTTTATGCCTTATAATTTGTTATTGCTGTGTGCATTAATTCGTAATTTTAATAATAAGTATAGTAACACCATATTTCTGTACGGAAGAAGCAAAATTGGCTTTCTCCCATTCTCGCTAAAAAAGCAAAATTGCCCATCTCCATTTTTTGATTTAAATAGTGTACAGGGCCGAACGAAGGAATTGCTTTTAGGCAGCAATTTGTTTCCATACAAAACCCACCATTTTGATTTTGTTGAAGGTTTTCTTTGGTAAACCAAAATGTTGTATTTACATGTTTTAGAAAAGTTGAACATTTTCGATTTACTTGATTCTGAAAAGTGTAAATTGTTCAATTTACATGTTTTGAGAAAATTGGAAATTATTTTATTTCCATGTTTTTAAAATGCGCAAAAGTTTTTAATTGCATGTTTTTGAAAAGTAAAAATATTCTATTATCACATTTTTAAAAAATGCAAAATGTGTCAATTTACATGTTTTTTTTAATTCAGGCAGTGGCGACTGCCTGCGCTGGCCGCATTATCCGGCCCTGATAGTGTATAATTTGGCTTTTCAGCACAAGAAGCAATAATAAATACATAAGCTTGCTTATTTTGCCGAGAAAAATTATCTACAATTAAATACATTCAAAAATGGAGATCGGCAGTTTTGCAATATTAGCGAGAATTATTGAAGATGGGCAGTTTTGTTTCTTCAGTAGTGACATAATAAAAAATCATATCAAGCCTCAACCAGTGTTATAGTCCATCGGTATTAAATTAATAATTTATATCGCTGAGGTAGGTACCTTTAGGTAGGTCCTTGTTTAATGTTTGGGCTTTCCACCGGCACCTGCACCGGCTTTGTCTTGCTTTGCTTTCCCATTCATCACTTCAATATGACTCTGACTTAACTAATGGATCAATTGTATGGATTATGGATGATATTGAGGAAGACTGACAGACTGGCACTGTTTCTGTTTGTGATCACTCATTATTTATTAATTACCTATGCGCAAAAGTACCTACTACGTACAATTTAAGAACGATTTAAAAACTATAATTATATCGGTCATCGGTTTCGGTATCGGTATCGTATCAGTATGTTTTTTTGTCTTCTATTGACAAGATCACATACTATCATGCAGTACATATACGTATTGTCAATTACCACACACACAAAAGAATTTTAGAATGGATGCCTTCTACATATATAACATAGCATAGCACACATATTAGTAATTAGCTCCACAAATACCTTCTATTTGCCTTATTATAAATAGCCGCAGTCTGCAGTGATCGAACAAAACAAATATGTTGAAAAACGCTTGGTACTACGTACCTATAGTTTGTGCATATTATAGAATATGTACCTAATTATTAGAATCACAGGAGAAGTGGCGATGACGCTTCGGCATCAGCTTTTTCCACGCTAATAATGGCATTAATGACTTTTGCTTTTACCTTTATGAAGGATCCTTCTTTGTTTTTCTTACATAATCGTGTGCTGCGTACTTTTGTGTAGTCCTGTGTAGATACATGTATATTCTGTATGTTATGTATCTAATATTGCTCTAGGCTTTTTCAAAATGTGATTTTCTATTGGGCTGAACATTGCAGAGCTCGTGGACCGTTCACGACTCCATGTCGATCTCCATTTCTTTCTCGCTATGTAACGTCTTGTAGTTATAGCGTCTCTTTCCTTTACATTTTTTAACATCTATCTGTCTGCAGTCTTGAAGTGGTTAAAGTTACATCTAAAGCGGTACATTATAACATTATGTATAAATGTAACCTACTAGTACCTACTATATACCTATAGCTAGAGATATAGAGCGTTCTTTTTTTATTTTGGTTTTAAGCTTGGGATTTGGTTTTTATACTGTATAATATGCGAGAGTGATTGTGATATAATACAGAGCAGAGTCGTGAGTGAATTTTTGAGGTTCTTGCTGTTAAGTGTTAATGTGACTCCTTTCTGTCTCCGTATATCTTTCTGTCTTGCAGGGAGTATGAGATACTTGAGAAGTGGAGACCCAAAATCCAAACCGCACAGGACCAAACATATGGGATGACGAAGACGATGACGAAGACGATGACGAAGGGCTCTGTCTGTGCTCACGTGAGACGTAACGCGGAGACGGAGACAGCTTGGAAGCTCCACGGACTACGGTTACGGCTACAGCTACGGCCACGGATTGGGGAGTGTTTAGGTAACTGTAGTAAGTTCTATCTATCAGTATGATATGATATATAACTGTATCACTTTTATCCTTTGATAGAATTTTGCATGTAGCCGTAGCGTCATAGCGTCATTCTAAAAAAAAAGCGAATGGATGAAATGGAATGACGATGTGAGATGGCAAATGGATCCTACAGATATGTAGGTAGACTCTGTTCACAGTGTTGTTGACTGTGGGTATTGTATTTTTGTAATTGTATTCTATTGTATTTAGAGACTTTGGAAGGGAAGAAGGGGGAGAAAAGATTTAAAAAAAAGATCAGATCAAAAACCAAGCAAACCAAAACCAAGAAAATGGCGAGATGGCAGACATTTTAAGAAAGAGACCAACTGATTCTGATGGGATGTGATGGAAATACGCAATACTACCACGTCCAAGTTGATGTCGATGTCGATGTCGACTTCGACATCAACATCGCATCGACATCGCAGCCAGAGCCAGAGCCAGTGAAAAAGTAAAGAACACGCACTCATTCATCCGTAACGGTGTGACACTCTGTCACGTATTTAACCTAATTTTTTTTAAGACAACGAAAGAAAACGACAGGGACGACGACGACGACGAGAACGAGCAGACGAGATGAAAAACGGAGCTAATATCAACTACATGGTGAGGTATAATAATAGAATTTAATATAGAATCTGCTATACATATATACTGAACCTAGGTAATATCTGTGCGTATATGTAATTACCCATATTATAGTTTAAAAAGAAGGTATAATGTAGGTAGGTAGCTAGGCCTTCTTTTTTCTTAAGGACGACTCAGTGGTTATGTTTTTGTATTTTCGTAGTTGATAGTTGGAGTAGACTCCAAGTCGACGGGACGTTGCGTTGAGACGTTGAGATTGACGGATGTTTGTTGTTATATAGCATTATAGAATTCTACAGTGTTCCCTTTTGCATTAATGTCCTTTACATATTTATATATTCGTAGCTCGTAGTCCTGTACCACATGATTTGTATGTATTAGCAGGCATTTACCTGTAATTTTCCTGCAGTATAGTTGTAGTTTTATTTTCTATAAAGAATCAAAGATGTTAAAGATGTAAAGTATTCAGGAATAAAACCACAGGAGCACAGACAACCACGTATGTGGAAGAAGGACATCATGCAACAGGTAGCCTGTGTGTCGAGAGTGCCAAATGTCAAGAAGCTTGCCATCCATCCATCCAGACTTATAAATGGGCAACGGAGACAGTGGACATATTATTAAATTGCATCCATTCAATGCAAAGCAGCTACAACTACTACTATTAAGTGCTACTAATGGGCTACTGTGCATTGTGCCCTGTCGTGTGTCGTCCATTATATTCAGTATATTTTTATTTTTGTTGTCATTTAATCACAAACTGTCAGTCCTCGTTCAAGGTGCTCCTCTGTCGCTCGCCCCTGTCAACATCAATCTTGTAACATTTTTCAAAAATGTCCTCTCATTCAAAAATGTCACACGTCACATAAGCGCCACTACTACCTATTTACAAAATATGTAGTATTTTTTTAAAAATATTAGAAATTTCACAAAATACACACTACTACAGAAGGAGAAGAGAATTTCTTTAGTTTATAAATTTGAGTAAGATAATACCTTTCTCCATTCTGGCGTTGCCGTTTACTCCGACCAAAAAAATTTCTTTTTACATTCTAAATTTTGGATTGATAATTTTTATGAAATTTATTGTCGTTTGGATTTCTGATAAATTACATTAAATTATTCAACTATTTTGCTTAAATAGCTTTCTTTCAACTGACATACCAATACCAATACCAATGCTCATTGATTTTTGCTTTTGATTTCGTGATTGTTTTCTAATTCCATACTATATACTTTCACACTTATTTGAAAATGTTAAAGAGCTCCTTAAATTTTAAATTGGTGAAATACTAAATAAAAGCCACGTCAATTCCAAATTCCATCCCATCCCATGCCCCCAATGCCAAATACTATAAAGTCACTCAACAAAATGTTTTTGCATTGATTGTAATATTCTGATTACCTGTATGTACTATAGCTAAATAGAACTTTCAAAAAATCGATTGCAATTGGACGAGGAAACTAGCCAACGCCATGCCAGAGCCAGAGTCCGAGCTAATATAGACATAATATATATAGCATATAGCCACAACAGGATATAAGGATATATATAGTGTAATCAAAATAAAATGACTAAACCGTGGCCATGCAACTGTATCGTCTGTAGTGTATAATGCTGCTGCTGTATGCATTCTGAAAAAGTGATAGAATTTTTAACCATAAGACCATTCTACCACCACATACCAAAACACCAAGGGAAGGAAGCTAAGTAGATAATAATATAGATAAAATATATTAAGATGAAAATGAAAACGAAGCACATGTCTTCATTATACATGTTATAGTATAGTGTTCAAAAAAACAAACCTACCATCTCCATCTCCGTCTCCGTATTCCCATACCCATACAGTTGGATGCATAGACACCGCGTAGACTTTTATCATTAGACGTAGAGCGTAATGTAGATTGATACAATTTACAC
This sequence comes from Dicyrtomina saundersi, assembly GCA_034695245.1. Taxonomy (NCBI): domain Eukaryota; kingdom Metazoa; phylum Arthropoda; class Collembola; order Symphypleona; family Dicyrtomidae; genus Dicyrtomina; species Dicyrtomina saundersi. The sequence goes on along the minus strand of JAQFZE010003565.1, from coordinate 3,293 downwards.
TTTTTGTTTTTTTTGTGTGTCTTGTGTGTTGTTCTTGTTGTCTTCGTTTTATTCTTCCGTAGAAAGTTTGCGCGTTTGCATCATTTTAGTTTTAGATTAAAAAAGTGAAAATTGTAACATTCCATTTTTTTATACCTTGATGAGGATTTATGACACACGATTCTGACACTACTGTGGCAGAGGCAGAAGTGATGGGGATGTGGTATAAAAATGTGGAAGGTATAGACACACAAAAAAAGAGGAAAATTTATAATATTATATAGAGCCATGTGGATAAATTAAATATGTACACTGTCTTAAAGACTACACCGATTGGGTATAGGATTATGAGTGGAGTGGTGTGATAGTGATAATATCTCTGTGTCTCCATACTACTCCATAATGTATAAAGGATGAATACAAAATTCCAAATCAAAAAAAACAAGAAGGAATCAAAGGGAAAAGAATAGCTTAATTAAAGAGAATAAATATTTAAAGATTGGTTTCTAGATCAGAAATCTGATGGACTGCCAGGGACAGGCCTTTAGAATATCAGTATAGGTACGCTGTCTAATTCTAATTCTGAAATTCTGACAGACCGAAACTATTTTCCCTTCCGTTCTATGCTCGTATTTTTATTCGCTCTGGTTTAATTGGTAATTTTGGAGGAGCTGTTATACTTGTACTATGTATTGTTTACAATTTTACAATGATTTAAGAGTATAAGACTATATAAGACTATAGGAGATTGCAATATGCTTTTAGAGGCGGCTATCCATCCAGCTCATAGCTGTATTAGAACAATTCACGACTTCAGATTTCACTGTCTGTAATCTTTAATATCGACTCACGTAACTCACACATCGCATCGGTTTTGATGTAAATTATTGACTGGGCGAATAGCTTGCTACTTACGATTAGTTAGGTAGTATAATAATTTACATATTTTATAGTCAGTTTATTGGTGTATTAATATTTAAAAAATATAAAAATATGGGGCTATGGATCATAATGTTAATATTTAAAATTAAAGTGTTCACAGTTTTGATCGTAAATTATCTAGTAATTCATACGTACTAAAATACATAAAGCATGCAGCTAAACTGACATATTTATTTTCTCTCAAAAATTCTATTTTTTTCCTTGACATGCAACTTACATATTATGGTGTTGTAGTTAAGTAGAAAATAGTGACAGTAATCACCCAATATAGGTGCTGCTGTAATGCTGTAATTATTGCAGAAGAAAAAATCAATGTCTAAATTAGAATTAGAATTTGAGATAATTACAGCTTTGAATTTTGCATTTTTTTTAAATGGACTTATGCTTATATATAATGTCATATGTAGATATGTGTAGTATTTGGATTTTTGTTTATTTATATTAACCATGCAATAACAGTACTAGAATATAAATGTAAATAAGATGAGATTTCATCGTATTTGTATTTTGCATGAATTTAATTTGCATAGTAATAAATAGTGATGCAAAAACAAATATGTACCTACCTATGAATCTATGCAAAATATACAACTGGCTAAAAATGGCCCTGAAACAAAATTAGAAATTCTACAAACTTTTTTAATTAAGTTATCCTATCCTTTATTTTTTAATTGGAGGATTTCATCATTAATCAAAACCTTTAACTCAAGTCAAAATATAGCATATAGTTTCCATTAATGTATCAAACATTTCTCTATATCGGACTTTTTTTTAGCTGTCTGTTTGACACATAAATGCATACAATAGACGCTCTATATAACGGCCTTTCGATATTTCGTACTTTTTTCATCTTTGCCGTGAAGTACGCTGAACGGCGATTCCACTGTGTTTTGCATTATTTTTCAGTATCTTCTTGCTACCTACCTATTTTTATTATGGCATTCAGAAAATCAAAGTCTGGTCCCAAATTACATAAAATGCTTTTTCCTTTTGATATCATCTAATATAATAAATGATTTCGTCCTCATCTTTACCTTTTCCTTTTGTCCTTATAAGTGGATAGTAGATATATATGTATTTTTGCGGCTACTGCATGCGACTACAAAATGTCATTTCAATGCAAAACTATTCAATCCCATTTTCCCCATCCAATCAAATCTTTCGTAAGCGTAACAAGAACACTATTATCCGAATTGAATGTCTACATACAGTCCGCATGTACAAAAGTGCAAAATTCTAGGAAAATCTCAATCTTTTAAAAAACTGCTGCATTTTGCATTAACTGCATACATATTATGTACAAAAACAGAAAAAACACTTTTCCGCCAAAATTTCAAAATTAACACACAAAATGTGGGTAAAAACTTTTACAAAATTTGATAAGTAGATGGCAATTTAAAAAACTTCTTTAGTCATAGTATTTTTTAATCTTGAAAAACAAAGAAGGCATCTGCTTAAGTAAATATAATATCCGTATATGTACAATCTATAGACTGTTTCAATTGTTAATAATAACACAAGGGTATTATTTTGCACAGCAAAAATCACCTTCAAATTCGAGCGCAGTACGGAAAGAAAGAAGAAAAGGAAAGGAGAAGAGCGTTTTTGGCATAGCTTCTTGCTTCATTTATAATTATGTAGAGAGAGAGAGAGAAATATGTATCCTCATGGAAGAGCAAAACTACTCAAGACTTCAAGACTCTCAAAAGAATGATACACAGTAAAGATGAAGGCTGAAAAAAATGACAACAATAATATAAAAGCACATGTTCGTTCAGGCTGCAGTCAGCAGCAATAGCAGCAGTCGAACCCTCTATACTGACACTGACTATAGATAGTGAGACAGTTAGATATGCGCATAACTGACAGATATAGGTACCTATGTCTGCCTGGGCAATTTACAACTCATATGCATATGGTTGGGTTTGATCGTGTATAATGCACAATAACAATGATCAATGGAGCACCCTGCCTTTTCTCTTATAAACTCCCTATATAATTATACCCATAGATATATGTAGATATTCCTATAATAAATCCAAAGCCAAAAATCCAAATTTGCATGATAGTTTAGACATTACTACCATTACAGTACATGTGCCATATTATATGTACGTGGCAGACAGCAGTAGAAGCCGAAGCCGAAGAAGTGCTTCTCCATCTTTTCTCGTCTACCGTTACCAGACTTATGAGCTATACCTACCTATATAGAGGCACATATTACCTTTTGATTTTGGAATGAAGGGCGTGTGCTCTGATTTTCAATTGAGGCTCTCAAATTCATCTCTTACTACTTACTACTCTTGTTCTTGTAATGTGTTGTAATGTTGTGTGGATTGTAGTGGAGGTAAAAGCATTTTTGCCCGATCTCG